>CABHPQ010162815.1:66496-80324 GCA_902168405.1 Peromyscus aztecus | reverse complement strand
GCCTCCTGAGTACTGGGATTAAAGGCGTGTGCCACCACCGCCTGGCTGCATTTGACTCTTGCTGCTTCTGTTAGCTTCCCTTGTCTCGACATAAAACCTATTTATGTTTTAGATGTCTTGAGTTTAATAACATTGGTTACTTGCACTTGATTACCCTTTGCTTCTTCTCATGGCTTCAGAGCCAGTCGGTACATTCCAGAACCCACTTGGTTTCTTTCTTGACTATGGCGAGCCATACAATGTGGATTATTCTAGATGTCTCCAATTTTTTTACTTCCCTATAGTTTTTTTTTTTAGTTTTTTGAGACAGGGTTTCTCTGTGTAGCTTTGATGCTTGTCCTGGATCTCGTTCTGTAGACCAGGCTGGCCTTGAACTCACAGAGATCTGCCTGCCTCTGCCTCCCAAGTGCTGGGATCAAAGGCGTGCACCACCACCGCCTGGCTCCCTGTAGTGTTTTATTCAATCTTTGTAGAATTGGTTTATCTAGTTTTGTCTGAGAAGAATTCCTGTTTTCTGTTTTTTGAGCCAATTTTTAAACTTAACTTTTGGGTTAAACTGTATCCTAGCTATTGTTCCAGAGATGAGCACCCTGAAACAAATTTTACTTGTTTAGTTATTAGACAGCACAGATCTTGGACTATGTCATACATATAATTGGAAATAGAATCAGGCTCTCCTTGACTGGAACATTGGTTATAAGAGAGCCAACATATTGGTGTGTACTAAGCTCTCATCTACATGACTTCCAAATGAGCTGGTACCCAGCTTATAATGTTTTGTATTGTTGTGTTTTTCGAGACAGGGTTTCTTTCTGTAGCCCTGGCTGTCCTGGAACTTGCTCTGTAGATAAGGCTGGCCTTGAACCCACTGAGATCTGCCTGCCTATACCTCCCGAGTGCTGGGATTTAAGGCGCGCACCACCGTGACCAGCTTATAATGGTGTTTTCATGAGTGATGCTGAAGTATGTTTCGTTATCTCTGGACTTGTTTGTTGTGCTAGGTTGTTGCATTTTTATTATGTTTCTGGGTTGCATGCTATGTGAATTCTCACAGTCCAGGGCTGTGGTATCATTGTCCCTTTTGTAGGGGTGAGGAGAAATAGAGCACTTTGCTCCAGTAAAATGGTGTCATTAAACCAGCTTGCTGACACCAAAGAACTCCTGTGGTAGGAGTATTGCCTTTTCAGTGGCTAAAAGCTGAGGTGTGTGTGGAATCTGAGAGGATGATAGGAGCACCGTCTGCCCTGGTTAGAGACCAGGAGAAGAGAAACCGTTTAAACCTCTCTAGCTGCCTTCTGCCTTTGCCTTTATAAGGTAAGGTCTCATCCAGCCCAGGCAGTCTTGAACTCCCTGTGTGGCAGCTGAAATTGGCCTTCCACTTCTGACCCTTCTGCCTCAGTTTCTTGGGATTGCAGGTGTGAACCACCATTCTCTCACTTTCCCCAACCCCTAATTTTCAAGTGTTTTTTTTTTTTTTTTTTGATTGTTTTAGTTTCAGCTGGCTTTGAGCTCCATTTCCTGCTCCAGCCTCCTGAGTGCTCTGTAGCATGAATCTTAAAGAGTCTTATTAATAAAATCAAACCTGAGCCAGGTGTTGGGGTGAATGCTGGAAGATCAGAGAGACAGAACAGGCCACAGCCACCTCACCTCGACAGTTCCTCAGCTGGTCCTGTTTCCTCAGACTGGAGGCCCTTGAGTCCTCACCCAAATGGATCTCAGCTGAACTGCTACAAGAAGCCTGAAAGCTTAACCAGCCAAATGCTTCTAGTTTCTGGTCTTCACGCCTTATATATCTTTCTGTTTTTGCCATCACTCCCTGGGAGTAAAGGCTCACTTGTTGGGATTAAAGGCGTGTGTCAACGCCTGACTGTTTCCAATGTGGCCTTGAACTCACAGAGATCCAGAGGGATTTCTACCTCTGGAATGCTAGGATTAAAGGCGTGAGTGCCACCATTTTCTAGCCTCTGTATCTAGTGGCTGTCTGTCTCTGACCCCAGCTAAACACAGTACCACCACAGTGCTCCTATTCCAGATGTGTGCCGCCATTCTTGTCTTGACTTTTTATTCTGTTCTCCATCTTGATCCACTGTCTACATTTCTTCCAATAAACTTTTCTCTTTCCTTTTTTATCCACCGAGTCATCTCACTGTTAATTCCACCAGGTGAGAATAAGACCACTAACCACAATTTTTGAGCCAAATTTGAAGCAAGCCTTATTTAGTACTGGCCAGGACAATGGACACTGGCCAGGTCCATACCTGGGATTCCCAGATGATGGCCAGGAATTACTTAGGTGCTTATAAAGGCAAACCCCACAATATATACTTTCTGCCTTTGTCCAATCAGAGGCAAGCACACATCCTGACGTACTTCTTGTCTATGTATCTCCCACCTACATGTGATCAAGAACATCCTGTGCTGATGGGACAAGCAACCTTGTTTACAGAAGTGAAAACAATTTGTTTTTGAGACAGGGTTTCTCTGTATAGTCCTAGCTGTCCTGGAACTCACTCTGTAGACCAGGCTGGCCTTGAACTCAGAGATTTGCCTGCCTCTGCTTCCTGAGGGCTGGGACTAATGGTGTGAGCCCCCACTGATTATTGGGACCTAGCTGCAAGAAGTGAATTGCTGGAGGTTGTGTCTTGCTTGACCTTGGCCTTTCTCTGTTTGTGCTTTTGCTGTTTCAAGCCTCCATGGTTGATTCACCATGTCCTTCCACCATGATGTTGTCATCAAAGGAGCCAGTTGACCTTGAACACCTGATTCTCTTGTCTCTACCCACATCAAGTGCTGAGATTACAGTTGTGTGCCACCATACTGTCTATGATTATTCTTGGGATGCCTATATTTTATTTACTATAAAAATAGTAAAGTTCAGAAGCTGGGGGAGATAGTTCATTTGTTAAAGTGCTTCCTATGCAAGTATGAAGATGTGAATTGAATTCCTTGTTAAAAAGTTGGGCATGGTGGCATTCCCTTGTAGTCTAAGTGCTGGGGAGGTGGAGACAGGTGTATCCTTTGGGCTCTCTGACTAGCCGACCAGACTTTTCCCTACTGAGCCATTTTGCTGGTCGCTATCCCTGGGTTTATGCTGTTAGCTATCACCTTTGACTTAACTGGGCTGTTCTGTAACCACAAGTCACAGTAACTGCTCATTCTTGCATGCTGTGGTGAGTGGGAGGGTTGATTAGCTTGTCATCCCTTTCTTCATCCCTCAGTACCCTTCTAAGTTTTGGATAGACATTTTCATTTGGGCTGCAGTGCTGGGAAAATTTATACGTAAGATCACAAGAATGTTTACTGACTGTCTGCTGACTGAGGACCAGAACTCAGGACTTCAAGCATGGTGGCAGGTGTCTTTACTCACTGAGCCATCTCCCTGACCCTACTCTTCACTCTATTGTCTTTTTTTAAAAATCTTTATTAATCTCACATATATATGTATGATATCTGAAAGAGTTGCAATGTTTGCCTTTGAGGAGGGAAGGTTTACTTTTTTTTTTTTTTTAAATGTGCATTTAATTGCTGCTTTGCCGTGGGTGTTGGGTCCCCTGGAACTGGAGTTACAGACAGTTGTGAACTGCTATGTGGTTGCTGGGAATTGAACCCTGGTCCTCTGGAAGAGTAGTCAGTGCTCTTAAGTGCTGAGCCATCTCTCCAGTCCCTCAACTCTATTGTCTTATATATAATAGTTGCTAATTGTTATAGGTTGATATAGTGAACACTGATAAGAAGTCTGGGATTTAATTACATGGTATCAATTCACCCTGTAGCTTCAGGGTACTCTTTTTGTGTTGCTGCTGTTTTGCTTGAGACATAGTCTCTCTGTGTAGCTTAGGCTTTCCATCCTCCTGCGTCAGCCTCCCACATGCTAGAATTATAGGCATGCCACATTCACTTCTAGATGTTACTATGGTAGGCTGGGAGTTGAATCTAGGGCTTTGAAGGGCACACATTTTGTCAAGGAACTACAACTGGTTTTGTTTTGTTTTGTTTTTAAAGATAGGTCTTGTTATGTGGTCTAGGATGGACTTAAATTTGATAAGTGCTCCCTAAGTGCTCCAATTGCAGCTCTGTGCCACCCTGCTGCCTGCTAGATGGCGCTTTCAACCGTGCTAGGATGAATGTGCATCCTTGGGGACCTGGGGACCAGATGAGAGTGTGAGTGTATTTAGGCAGGTGTTTAGTCTAAGAGGGAAGAGAGTAAATTATAAATCCCCCAGTGAGGCAATAGAATGGTTTTTCATTTTTCTATTAAGGGTATGGTTTTATATTATGATTAGATGCGATTTGATATTTATTAAAATGATGCTGTCTGTTTTAGTGGCCCCAGATGATGTTTTTGTTGATTCTTTCTGCTTTGGAGACAGATTCTTTGCTTCTTGTTCTACAAGCATGTATCTGTACCTACCTCCCAGTGCCTGGCACAATGTCTTTATACAAAAAGGACTTAGGCGTTGGACTGAATAAGTTGTTAGCCAGCCACTTAACCCTTCATCCTTCTTTTTTTATCTTTCTTTCTTTCTTTTTGATTTTTCAAGACAGGGTTTCTCTGTGTAGCTTTGGAGCCTGTCCTGAAACTCACTCTGTAGACCAGGCTGGCTTCGAACTCACAGAGATCTGCCTGCCTCTACCTCCTGAGTGCTGGGATTAAAGGTGTGGGCCACCACCTCCTGGATCATACTTTTTTTTTTCTTTTGGTGTGTATGTGTTACATGGGTTTGCGTGTGTTAATGTGTATGAGGTTGTCAGTGCGTGTGATGGAAGTAGGCATTGGGTATCTCCCTCAATTGCTCCTCTCCCCGCCTCCCCCCCCACACACACACACACAGGGTTTCTCTGTGTAGTTTTGGAGCCTGTCCTAGATCTCGCTCTGTAGACCAGGCTGGCCTCGAACTCACAGAGATTCACCTGGCTCTCCTCCCTAGTGCTGGGATTAAAGGCGTGCGCCACCACCTCCCAGCCCTGATCAACTGCTTTTTGATCTTAGTTGTTGACAAAGTTTCTCGATGAAACTGGAGCCTGACAGTTTGGCTAGACTGGCTGCAGAGCCATCTCTAGAGATTCTCCTGTCCCCACCTGCCCAGTGCTGGGTTCCAGGTGTGTGCTACTGCACCTGGCTTTTTACATGGGTGCTAGTGATCAAACCGAAGTCTTCGGTGCTTGTGGGACAAGTTCTTTACTGACTGATCCTCTGCAGTTCCCCCCTTTTTGAAATTTATTGTTTGACAATTTTACACATTTATATAAAGTATTTTGATCATATTCACCCCCACATGCCCTCTCTTCTCCCTTCCCTATTCCTGCCCCCCCCCCCCATTCCTAACAACTCTCCCTGCTATTTCATGGTTTTTGTTTTCTTTGATTTTGTGATCCACTGGGTTTAGGGTTACTTACATGAGCATTGGTTAGGGGTTATTTACCGGAGCATGGACAACTCACTGGTGGTTATACCACTGAAGAAAATGACCCTCCCTCTCCCAACAACCATTAACTGCCTGCCAATAGCTCCCCAGGGAGGGTGGGGCCTCAGGTGCCCCTTCCTTATTTGTGATGGAATGCTGATAGACCCCGTCTTGTGTAGGTGGCCACAGGTGAGTTCATGAGTGCACCGTCAGGGCATTTCCAGAAGACAAGCATCTCACAGCTCTCCTCTCCAGCTCAGATTACCTGTTTCCTCTTCTAGATCTCCTGAGCCTTGGAGATGGTGACAGAGAGAATCTTATTTAGGGCTGAGCATTCAACAGTCACTTTTTCAATGTTGACCAGGTGTTGGCCTCTGTATTAAGTGATGCCCACTGCAAAGCCTGAGAGCAGCACTTTTTTACGGACATAAATATAAATATTTAGAAGGCAGTTTTACAACATGTTTGTCTGTTTAGCAAAACAACAGTAGTAGATTACCCCTACAACTTCTCTAGCTGTTTTTTTTAATTTTTATTTATTTATTTATTTATTTATTTATTTATTTATTTTGTGGTGGTGGTTGTTTTTTTCAGGGGAGGGATTCAATCATTAGATTTTTGACCAGGTTTACAGTTAGTACCAAGCTTTTTAGTTTTTAATTTTTTGAGACAGATATCGGGTAGCATAGGCTGGCCCTGGGCTCTGTTGCTGAAGATGACCTGCAGGTGTATGCTGCTGTCCCCTGTTTTATGTGGTGCTGAGACTGAACCCAGAGCCTTTTATGTGCTAGGCCGGCATTTTGTCAACCCAGCCACATTTCTAGCCCGAGCTGTCGGATACCCCTTTCTTAAAAATATTTTCTCAAAACATTTTATTTCAACCTCTGCTCTTTGTTCTTACGACTGTCTTTTGTGACTCTTCTGAACTTTATTATCATTTGACCCAATTTTCTACCTGAAGAGAGGTGGGATTCACATGACATGCTCTGTGGCTACATGCAAAAACTATGTTTTTATCTTTGGTAAACCCCCCTCTCTCTCTCTCTCTCTCTCTCTCTTTCTCTCTCTTTCTCTTTCTCTCTCAGACAGGGTCTCACTGTAGCTCTGATTGTCTTGGAACTATGTAGACCAGGCTGGCCTCGAGCCACAAAGATCCCCCTGCCTCTGCCACCCAAGTGCTGGGATTAAAGGTGTGCGTCACCACGCCTGGCAATGAATGGCTCTTTAAAAAAAAAAAAAAAAACCAACTTTTTTTTAAAGCTCACATTATTTATTTATTCATTCATTTATTCATTTATTTAGTGTGTGCATACACAAGTGTATGTGTGCCTGCTAGTGAAGGCTGGAAGACAACTTGTGGGATCTAGTTACTCTTTCTGTGATGTGAATCTCTGGGATCAAAGTCAGGCTGTGGGGCTTAGCAGCTTGTGCCTTTATCCACTGAGCTATCTCATCAGACCTATGGCCTGTCTCCAGACTGAGTCTGCAGCTCCTTATTCTTCTTAAATTTACAGAGTAGGTTTTGTTCATCCTGCAGTACTGTTCTCAGAGAAGTTACAGGAGCAGTGTGAAAACGTAGCCTTTCTTCCTCGCTGTGTTAACGTTAGGCAAAGTGTCCACTTTCTTTCAGGTATTTCATGGATAGTCCATATCACTGGTTTCTTCAGTATTTATGTCTGTTATAAGGCCAGAGATAGGCGTACAGGACAGATTTATGTAATTTTGGGTGAATGTTGTTGGGGTGGGGGCATTAAAGAGAGGGAGAAGAGAGAATGGTTTCATGAATATGAATGAGAGCAAAGGAGAGCATGGATTAGAATAAACTTTGGCCATAAAGTAATAGTGGCATGTGTAATCTAGGTAAATTACATAAGTCTCTGAGAAGACTCCTCAGATCTGGGCCACATCTATACAGAGACAGAGGAAGCTGATGAATCCAATTTCTGTCTGCTTGTGGGATGCCACTTATTTATGTTGGTGACCATGCCTAGAGCCTTTTAGAAACAGCCCAAGTGAGACTCCTGTCTAATTCCTGCTGGGCTCAGGGGAAGAGAAGTAGACCCATCTCTTAGCCAGAGGATAGCCTGCCCATGTACAGGGACACTGGGAGACTTAATTAACCTTCTTAACCCCAGTCATGAAAGTCTGAAAGGAAAGGAAGTGCTTGCAATTGTTATACTAACAATGGAGCCTAGGTAATATTTCAGATCTGTATTTCTAAATAAGATGTATTTATGCTTGTTAGACTGTTTAAACCTTTGAAAAACTAGGAACAGAAAAGTATTTCTTTCCTCACTGCCTTTATTTTCCAATTTTTATTAATTTATTTTTGAGACAGGGTCTTGCTGGCCTGGAACTTCCTGACTAGCGTAAACTAGCATTAGAGTAGCAGTTTACTGATCTACAGGGGTGAGTCACGGTGTTCAATTTCTTGGAGAAATTGTTTTGCCTGTCGTGGTATACACAATAATTTTAGCACTTGGGGCACTGAGGCAGGAGGATTGCTATTTTGAAATCAGCCAGGACTACATAGTGAGAAACAGCCTCAAAAGTGGGGGGCAGTTTGTTTACTACTAAATACTCCCATCTCTTGTTTTTTCATCTTGGTTTTTCTTGAGACAGGGTTTCTCTGTGTAGACCAGGCTGGCCTCGAACTCAAAGATCCACCAGCTTCTGCCTCCTGAGTGCTGGGATTAACGTGTGAGAACCACCACCAGCTTTAAGATCATTGTTTTATATAGCCACAGGTCAATTTTCAAAAGCCAGAAACTGTTTAATATTGATATAATGCTGTTAACTAACTCACAGTTTTTGCTCAATTGTATTAATTTTCCCCTATACTGATGTTTAAAAAAATTAGTGTGTGTGTGTGTGTGTGTGTGTGTGTGTGTGTGTGTGTATGCATGCCATAACACAGGTGTAGAAGTCAGAAAACAACTTCTGGGAGTTGGTTCCCCTGCCTTGTTGAGGCAGGTCTCTCATTGTCTTCTGTACCCTGGCTGGCCCCAAGCTTCTAGGTGATTCTCCCATCTCTTCTTCCATCTCTCTGAGGAGGAGTGCTGGGATTACAGATGTGCACCACCACGTCGGACTTCTTTATTTATGGCTTGTAGGGATGGAACTCAGGTGTAAGGCTTGGGCAACAAGTGCTTTTACCCACTGAGCCATCTCAACAGCCTCCATAGTGACTTTTTATAACTGTTCTTTCTTCTAGGTCCAATGTCTGACCCAAGATTCTATACTGCATTTCTCTAATTTGAAATAGTTCTTGAGGGAGTCTTTGCCATACATGGAGATGTGTTTGCAGTTAGTCCCTGGACCCTTGTCTTTCTCAATACTCATTCTGATCTTGACTTTCTCTTGACATATTAGGAAAAAAAGGTCCCACTGCTTTGAGAGGAAAGGGCTTGTGTTTGAACAGAACTTACTCCTTTAATCTCAGCACTTAGGAGTCTGGAGGCTGACGGAGGAGGATTGCGATAAGTTTAAGGCTAGCATGGGGTCCATAGTGAATTTTAGGCTATGCTGGGTTACAGAGTGATGCCCTGTCTTAAAAGCGAAACAAATTTAAAGGAAAAATATGGAGTAGATATCAACTAAGGAAACAAAAATTTAGTAGTATATAACAATTTAGCTGACGTGGCAGTACATGTCTGTATTCCCAGCACTGAGGAGGTAGGCGCAAGAGAATCAAGAGTTCAAGGCCATGTTCAGTTATATAGTGAACCTGAGATCAGCCTGGGCTACTTGAAACTCTGTGTCACAATAAAAAAAAAATTAACAGAAACAACTTGTATACTATATAGATGTAGTGATTTAAAAATAATTATTCTGGGCAGGGAGGTTGGAGGTTGCATGGTGGCACATGCCCTTAATCCCAGAACTTTGAAGGCAGAGCAGGCAGATCTCTGTGAGTTCGAGGCCAACCTGGTCTACAAAGTGAGTTCCAGAACAGCCAGGGCAACACAGTGAGACTGTTTTAAAAAAATTACAAAACTGGGTGGTGGTGGTGGCACATGCCTTTTAATCCTAGCACTTGGGAAGCAGAGGCAGGAGGATCTCTGTGATTTCAAGGCCAGCCTGGTCTACACAATGAATTCCAGGACAGCTGGAGCTACATCATGAGACCATATTTAAAAAAAAAAAATTATGAAGGGGCTGGAAAGATGGCTTAGTTGTTAGAGCACTTGCTGTTCTTGTAGAGGAACCGAGTTTAGTTCCCAGTACTCATATAGCAGCTCACAAACACCTGTGATTCCAATTCCAGGGCATCTGACACCCTCTTCTGGCTTCTTCTGTAGCCAACACTTGAGTAGTGCACACAGGGACACATGCAGGCACTCACAAATATGCATACAATAAATTTTTTAAATTAATGGTTTAAGTGATTAGCATCAATTCAGAAATCAATGATTTTTGTTTGTTTCTTTAATTATATATGTATTAGTGTTTTTGCCATGGGAAGTTTCGGATCCCCTGAAACTGGAGTTACAGACATTTGTGAGCTGCATACATGTGGGTGCTGGAACTTGAACCTGTGTCCTCTGGAAGAGCAGCCAGTGCTCTTAACTGCTGAGCCATTTCCCTGGCTCTCAGAAATCAACCATTTTCATTTATATTACTAAAGGATTCATATAGACTCCCTGCCACAGTCTTTTTTTAGATTTATTTTATTTTATGGGTATGATTATTTGGCCTTAGCTGGCCTGGAGCTCACTATGTAGACCGGACTGACTTGAATTGAGAAACCCACCCACCTCTGCCTCCAGAGCGCTAGAACTCAAGGTGTGCGTCACCACACTCAATGTGTGGGAAAATTTCAGTCTAGGTTTATATCATATTTTCCTATCTTCTCAAGCCCTGTTGTTATGGGTCGCCATCACCATCACACCCCCCACCCCCAGCTTTTCCCTGTGGCCATGATTCTGTGGAGAATGAAATGTGTCTTTGACTGGTTTCTCTTAGTGGCTTTCCAGAGTTTTATACTGCTGTTCATTCAAAAATGCTCCCACCCCATTGACTGGTTTCTCTTAGTGGCTTTCCAGAGTTTTATACTGCTGTTCATTCAAAAATGCTTCCACCCATAAATAACAGTTTAAGTGAAAATTTTCTTTTCAAAAACAAACAATTAGAGTATAATCATTTTACACATTTGAAAGTGTCTGGATAAACAGAGACAGCTGAATTCCTAGCTCTTCTGTATGTAAATGCTTTGTTGTTGACATTTTGCCTTGTTGAAGTATGGGCTCCATAGAAACAAACGTAGAGAGGGAGGAGTCTTTTAATGGACTTTTCAGACAATTGTGCGTATTCTTTGATACTTTGCCACTTCTGACAAGTAGTGGTTTCTTAAAAGTTAGCTGTAGCATGGAATTTGAAAGTATGTCAAGGAACTTTCTGTATTCTGTTATGTAAAAATCTATTGGTGTGTTTTGCACTTTGAATGACTTTGTAAACTGTGCATGATTTTGACCTTGTGCCTGACTCAAAGGGGACTCAAGAACCTCTTCGCCACCCTTCAGGAACTGCTGTTTTGAATCTTGAAAACTGACTTAGGTCCATCTCTCCCCTGGGCTGGAATAAGAAAGGTGGTTGAAACTGAAGGAGAACCGACTTCCCTGAAGTCGTGGAGCTGGCTACCTTCAGAGCTGTGGCTCCTGGAGTCCAGAATTCTCCACTGCCTTTTGTAAATACATGTCTGTGTTTCTGCTGCATGTGGTGCCAGTTCCCTGGGCGCTGCTCCTCAGACAGCATTGCCTTCAGAGAGTTCGTTGTCTCCCGCGGCCCACTACTGGGAGCCTTAAATGTGCTTATTTACTCTTCTTCTGTCTTTTGTCGTCGTCGTCGTCAGTCCCAGATCGCCAAAAGTCTCATTCTGTTTCCAGGTGAACGTGTCAGGTGCGTCAGTTCAGCTTTGTGGCTACCTGGATTGTCATGGTGTGCTTTTAAGTGACTGACGTTCACTCAAGGCATTTAAGCTTAGTAGCAGTTTGAATACACGTTCGGAGTGGTCAGAGCAGTGTTATTATTCTGTATGGAGAGGTTTTGAAGTAACTTTAGTGATCTCTAGTGAGTTTCTGCTAGTGGGTTTCTAGCAGACTGGACAGATTACATGAATTAAACTCTTTTCTTGTCTTTGAATTATATAAATTCTTTTACTAGTGGGTTTTGTTACAAGGTATTGCTCAATGCTGTAGACTTGAGTGTTTTCATGTTCCCTTTAAGTTATTAAATCCAGGGTTATGTTTATATTTTGTATGTGTATGTATTTGTGTGTATGTAGTATTTATATTTTTAATGAAGTCAGATGTACTTGTTATGGAATTGCTCTGATGTCATTTGGGAAAATTTAATACTATTCAAAAAATCTCCAGAGTTAATGAAGTCATGCAGTGAAAAAGATGCTCTTTCTAACCCAGGGTTTTGTTGTGTATCCTAGGCTGGTCTCGAATTAGCAATTTTTCTGCCTCTTCTTCCTAAGTTCTAGTATTACTGTTGTGTCATGTCTAGTAGAAAGATTTTTTTTACTTAAAGACAGGATCATATGCTTCCATTACTGTCCATCTTTGAAATTGCATGGACTACTCCAGTGCTGGTGTGTGCACCTTTATTTAGTTCTTTGATTTCAATGTGGGCTTTCTAAGAATGCTCTGCTTTGTGAACAAAGGCCACAAATCACGTGTGTGTGTGTGTGTGTGTGTGTGTGTGTGTGTGTGTGTATGCGTGCACGCATGGCACATAGGCCAAGGGACAACGCTGGGTTTGTTTCTCAAGTATCATCCACCTTATTTTGAGACAGTGTCTCTCACTGGAATGAAACTCATTCATCAAGCAGGCTAGACGGGCTTGAGAGTCCCAGGGATTTATCTGCCTTAGCCTCCCCAGCACTGAGATTACAAGTGTGTACCACCATGCTTGGCTTTGTTGGCTGTTGGTTTGTTTAAAATCAAGGGTTTTGGGAATCAAACTCGGGTCCTTGTGCTTACAAGACAAGCACTCTTCACTGACTGAGCTTTCTCTCAGTTCCCTGTTTGTGACCTTTTTGAAAATCAGTAATAGTGCCTCTTAAGTAGTTGGTGTGGTTCTAAAGAGCTGGGAATAATGTTCATTATGTCATCTCTAGCAAAAAATTTAGTGGCCTATGGAAGAATGGGTAAAAGAAAAACTTGACATTCTCTGAGAATTCAGTCACTTTCTATTCTTCTATTCATCTGATGGTCTGGGTACCATTTTTAATTTTAAAAGAGCCACACATAATAATTGTACATGTTTATAGGTAATATGATAATCTGATACATTTAAACAATGTCAAGAAGTTAACTTTTCTCTTTCTTCAAAAATTATCCGTTTTTGTTTTGGGAGCCTTTAAAATCCCTTTTCCATGTTTTAGAAATAAAATCTATGCTGAATTGTGCACTTTACCCTACTGAACTGTGATACTTGTTATCCATCTTTCCTCTGTGCTCCTCTCCCTTGGCTCTGTTTCAAGTGTCCTGTTTCTTTGCTGTTATACTGCTGTCCTGCTGTTGAGGGCGACGACGGTAATGACGGTGGGAACACTGGGTCTTGCCATGTAACCTTGACTGTTCTGAAACTTGCTGTGTAGACCAGGCTGGACTCAAATTTGCAGTGATCCTCCTGTCTTGCCAGGATTGCAGGCAGGTGCCACCATGGCTGGCAGTCTCCTGTTTGAGACTTCTGAGGAGGGGGCTGCATTGGTGTCTCATGTCCAATAGCGTATGTAGTAGTTGGATATTGCTTCTGCCAGGAGCTTGAGGGCTGAGGTTGTGGTGTTTGTTTTGGTTGTTTATTATTTAGACAGTCTCTCTATATGTAGTTTAGGCTGTCCTGGAACTCACAGAGGTCCACCTGCCTTTGCTGGAAAGCTGGGTTTAAAGGTCTGGGCTACCGTACCCAGCCTTTTCTTTTTCTTTTTTCTTTTGGCTGAGGTTTTGAAGCAGGTTGTTAACTGAGGGTGTAGAAGCCTATTCCTTGTTACTGTGATTGTTACTCCAGTATTACAAACCTTATTTCCTAGGAAAAGTACTTACTCATTAGAAACTTTCTCTAAAGCCAGTTGCGATGGCTCATACCTATAATCTTTGGACTGGGGAGGTGAAGATATGAGGAGTTCGAGGATAGCTTTGGCTACAATGTCAACTGAAGGCCAGTCTGAGCTACCTGAGACCCTGTCTCAAAAACCATTCCCCACCCCAAACAAAAAAGGAGGAGGAGCTGGGCAGTGGTTGGAACATGCCTTTAATCCCAGCACGCAAGAGGCGGAGGCAGGTAGATCTCTGAGTTCAAAACCAGCCTGGTCCAGGACAACCAGGACTACACAGAGAAACCCTGTCTCGAAAAACAAAGCAAAATAAAAGGAGGAGGAGGAAGTGGAGGAGGAGGAGGAGGAGGAGGAGGAGGAG
>CABHPQ010162815.1:786-58958 GCA_902168405.1 Peromyscus aztecus | reverse complement strand
GCAGACATGTCCACAGGCCAGTCTAATGGAGGCAGTTCCTCAATTGAAGTTCTCTCTTCCTAGGTGTATCAAGTTGGCAACTAAGATTAGCCGTCACACAGGAGCTAGAATCCTGAGTTAATTAAATTTACCCTCCGCCCCTGTGTGTGTGTGTGTGTGTGTGTGTGTGTGTGTGTGTGTGAGAGAGAGAGAGAGAGAGAGAGAGAGAGAGAGAGAGAGAGAGAGATCGAGAGCGAGATAGAGAGATCTGTGTATTGGGTGTCTTCCTCTACTATTCTCTACCTTAAATTTTGAAGGTCTGGAGGTCCTCATGGCTAGATTGGCTGGCTGGCAAGCTCCCAGGATTCACCTGTTACCTCCCTCTAACACAAGTTGCAGGCATGCTCCTCCTTACACAAGTGCTGGGATACAGACTCAGGTCCTCATGCTTTCACAGCCGTTCCTTTACCCACCGAGCCAACTTCCCAGCCCTGTTTTCTAGGATTTTAATATAAATAGAATCATGTAGTATATTGCATATTCTTTCTCCCAGTTTAACTTTTTCTCAGTTGAATTATTTTGAGATTCATATTTTTCTGGTTCTAGATAAAAGTGGCATGTTTTTAGTAACAAAAGGAGTTATCAGTTGGACCTGGCATTGTGATGCACACTTTTAATCCCAACACTCCAGGAGGCAGGCAGACCTCTATGAGTTCAAGGCCAACCTGACATATTTAGTGAGTTCCAGGCCAGTCGGCTACATAGAGAGAACTTGTCTCAAAACAAACAAACAACTGCAGAAAAATTGACTGGGAAGAGCCTTGGAGGGAAGTCAGGCAAGTGTTAATGTCCCTCTGTGACATTTCATTCCGTTAGTTTCAGCATTGTGTCCTCTATTGAAGTAAGTAGTCGCATTCCCTCCCTCCCTCCCTCCCTCCTTCTCTTTTCTTTTCTTTCTTGTTTCACTGTGTACCCATGGCTGTCCTGGAACTCATTCTGTACACAAGGCTGTCCTCACAGGGATCGACTTACCTCTGCCTCCCGAGCCAGCGCTGGGATTAAAGGCGTGCGCCAACACCCGGCTAGCAGTAGTAGCATTTCTTAAATTACATATTCAAGCCAGATCTTTCTTGATTGTTGAGTAGTTAACCTACTATATGGATGTACTTCAGTTTGCCTATACACTTGGTTATCCCATCCCCAAAGGGAATGTATTTCAAAAGACAGATTTTCTGTAGCCCAGGCAGGCCTCTAAGTGACTGTGTAGTTAAGGTTGGTCTTGAACTCCTGAACTCTTGATCCTTCTGCCTAAGTTTCTCTAGTGCTACGATTATAGTACTGTGCCACCACACCTGGCTCTACCCCCTCTGTCCCTCCTACAACCCCCCCCCAAATAAAGCTGCTGTAAATACCTGTGTGCAAGCTTCTGTGTGAACTTGGGTTTTCATCTAGCTTAGATAATGGATTCTGAGCCAGAGATGTAGCTCAGTACTTGCATAGCAATCCTGTAGTCCCGGGTTGGTTCCCTAGCACCAGCACCAGCACCCCGCTCCCCCCCGCAAACACGCACACAGTGGATTGATCTGTTACTGCGAATGACTATCCAAGTCATGGGGAAAACTGGAATAGAATAAAACTGAGACTAGAACCTGGTAGTGTTTTGTTAGAAACCGTATTTTAATCGTTAAACATTAATTGCATGTACTGGCAGGATTCACTGAGATGGTGCCAAATGTGTACACCTTATACTGGCCATGCCCACTTTTCCTCATCTTCCTTCTCCTCTTGTCTCCTTTTGAGACAAGGTCTTGCTATGTGGCCTAGGTTGGCTTTAACTCACTATGTAGTTCAAATTGACCTTGAACTCACTCTGAAGTCCATGCTGGCCTTGAACTTGAGATCTTTCCCCCTTAGCTTTCCAGGTACCAAATTCATCCTTCTATCCACTTTCTTTCTCTTGGCCTCAATTTTTGAAACTAAAATATAATTACATGATTTCATCCCTTCCCTTTTCTCCTTCCAACCCTTCCTACATACCCCGCCTTGGTCTCTTTGCAAATTCATGGCCTCTGTTTCTTCGTTGTTATATGTGTGTGTATTAATGTATGCATATATGAATGCATATTCCCAAGTATATAAATATAACCTGCTCAGTCTGTATAATATTACTTATATGTGAATGTTTTTAGGGCTGACATTTGGTATTTGATAACCAATTGGTGTGTTCTTCTCCAAGGAAAACTGTATTTTCACTCAGCATTAGTTCTTTGTCTAGGATGGAAATTTTCCTGTTTCCTGTGTGCATGTCTTCTGGTATCATCCTAGCTCAGGTCTCAATTAGGCAGCCGTATTGATAAGACTTCATAGGTATAGCTTTTCTGAGATTTCTAGGAGATGAAATCTCACAGCAAGCTTCTTGTTCTTCTAGCTCTTATAATAATCTTTCTGCTCCCTCTTCCTTTATGATTTCTGAGCTTTAGGTGTAAGAATAGTGTTTTAGATGTATTAGTTGGAGTCGGGCACCACACATTCATTTATTCTCTGCATTTTTATTGGTTGTGGTTTTCTGTAATGATCTCCATCTGTTACAGGGAGACATTTCTTTATACTTATCTGTGGGTATAAGGATAAATATTTAGACTGCAGTGAAGATTTTTGCTGGTTTGTAAAGTGACTATTGTAGGCTCTCTCTAAGATCCATGACCTTATGCACACTGGGTAGTTGGCTAGGTTTCTAGTACAGTTGGAATGGACAGTTCCTGCTCTTGTACCTTAGGGATATAATGCCATGCTGATCTTTGTTTTAGTTCAAAGATATGATAGGTGGATCGGACTATTGCTGGGTGGGACTATTGGTTGCTTCTCTCCCCTGGAGGCTTGCATGGTGCCTTCAGGTGTCATAGAAGGTAGTCCCCAGGGAGGAGGGACTAAGCTAGTATCCTCTAGGCCTGTGTCTGAAGCCCACGGTGTCTTCAGCAATAGGGACTTTATTTCAGCCTCTGGGAGGCAGCCAAGAGGAACAGCAATAGCGTATGTTTTGGTAGTCTCTTGGATTATCCTGACCAACAACTCAATAGGGAACTTCTCATGCCTCTTGTTGGGGATTGTGTTAATAGTCTATGACTCTTGTGGGGAGTATTGCCAGCCTAGATTGGAAAATTTCATTTCAACTTAAATCTGTCGTACCTCTTACCTCTAGACTTCCTTTAAGACGAAGCATTACTGGCTGAGCTGGGTGGCATATGCCTTTAATTCCAGTACTTGGGAGACTGAGGCAGGTGGATCTCTGTGAGTTCAAGGCCAGCCTGGGCTACAAAGCAGAAGCCAGGACTGTTACACAGAGAAACACTGTCTCGAAAAACTGCACACACACACAGACACAAAAGATGAAGCATTACCATTCAGAATAAGGTTATTCCTCTGCCATATATCTAATTGGCTCCTGCCTAGTCTACAGATCACTATAGACTTTGTCAAATATAATAGTTGATATTAAGTTCTTGTTAGACAGATACCTAATATTTAGAGTCTGTGAGGATTCAAAGTTGCTTAAAAACCCAAGGGACTATCAATGCCTAAAGTGATGACAGATCTGAAAGGGAACAGAGGCCATCAGGAAAGCAATATAGTTTAACAACAGCAGAGAAAAGGGAACATTTTTTAGTCATTTAATAATATTTGCGGAGCCTCTGTTCTTTACTACCCATTAACATGGGCTTTGGGAATATAGAAGACAAAAATACGCTTTTCCCCATGGGATTCTCATTCTAGTAAAGCAGACATAATAAACACATAAATAATATGTCTGGTTTTTTAATTATTTGTTTTTTTGAGACGTGTAGCTCTGACTGGCTTGGTACTTACTGTATAGCCCAGGCTGGCCTCAACTCATGGCAATGCTCTTGTCTCGGCCTCCAAAGTGCTGAGATTATAGTGTGCATCACCATACCTGGTTTATAAATGGTATGTCAAAAGATTTTAAGTGCTATAAAGAAACAGAGACTAGATAAAGTCTGAGTGAAATATGAGTGTGAGATCTGAACAGTTAGAGGTTTGCTAGGACATTGCCCAGTGGAAAGAGCATTCTAGTCAGATGGCAAGAGACACTGGAGAGTTTCTGCAGAGCAGCAACAAGATCTGACTTCAGTTTTAAAAGATCTTCTGGCTTATTAGAGAAATAGCTCCAAGGAAGGACCAAAGCAGAGGGACCAGTTACAAAGATGTCACAAAAATCCAGGCAGAGATGATGGTGGTGTGGTAGAAGTGATAAAAGTAGTTAGATTTTAGGGTCTTTTTTTTTTTTTTTGCTTTTTGAGACAGGGTTTCTCTGTGTAGCTTTGCACCTTTCCTAGAACTCACTCTGTAGCCTAGGTTGGCCTCGAACTCACAGAGATCCACCTGGCTCTGCCTCCCAAGTGCTGGGATTAAAGGCATGCGCCACCACCACCCGGCAGTATGTTTTTAAGATAGAGCAAATGATGTTTTCAAGATTTATTAATCTGTATTTATTTTATATGTATTATATCTCTGCACCATGTGCATGCTGATGCCCTAGGAGGCCAGAAGAGGGCATCAGATCCCCCAGCACCAGAGCCAGACTACTGTGAGCAGCAGCTACATGGATGCTGGGATTCAGACACAGGATTAAGAACAGCCAGGGCTCTTAATTTCTGAGCCCTGTTCCCCCTCCAATGGTTGTAGATTTTGTGCAAGAAGTTAAGATGAATTCCAAAATTTTGAAAAACCACTGGATGATTGCATGTGTGGTCTTTGGAAAGTTTGTGGTGGGGTGGGGGCAGAAACAGATGAGGGCACAAAGGAGTTTAGTTGTATAAAAATTCAATTTTAAGGCTTGTACCTCTGAGTTGAGATGTCTGGGAAGCAGTTAGATGGTTGAAGTTGAGGGGTCTCTAGAGTAGAGATTAAAGCGTGAGTTATAGCTGGGTTTAAATTGCAAGTCAAGATGAGTTCATCTGAAGAATAAGAGAAACAGTGTGAAAAACCAAGCTTTGGCACATCAATGTTTAGAGGAGGCTAGAGAAAAAACAACAGGAAGAAATGACTACTAAGGTAAAGGGATCCAGAGGAAAAGTGTTGGGGAAGCCAGATAACAAAGCATTTCAAAGAAGAGAGTCTGTAGCCAGCATCAAATACCCTAGAGCTGGAGTTACACACAGTTATAAGCCACTGTGTGAGTGCTAGAAATTGAACCTCAGTCCTGGAAGAGCAGCCTGTTCTCTTAACCACCAAGTCATCTCTCCAGCTCCCCTTCTCTCCTTTTAAAGTTAGGGTCTCACTTGGTAGCCTTGCCAGCCTAGACCTCACTATGTAGCTAGCCTAAGCTGGCCTTGAACAGTCCTCTTGCTTTGATTTTCCAAGTGCTGAGGTTATCCTTAATGCCTTGATAAACAGTTTCAGGGCAGTGATAGATGCTTAAATAACAGGTGGATAGGAATTGGAGACCCTCTAAACAACTCTATGTCTGTGTCTCTGTGTGTTATTGAGGATTGAATCTAAGGGCATCTTTGATGCTAAGTAAGAGCTCTACCACTGAGCTACATCTCTAGCATTTTTCTTACTTTAAAAAAAGTAACTGATTTTTCTTTTTTTTAACCCTGCAGCAAGATCTCACTAAGTTACCCAGGCCGGCCTTGAACTTTGAAAACTCCTGCCTTAGCTTCCTTGAATAACTAGGATTACAGGCCTATGCTACAAGTGCCAAGTAAGAGTAGATAGCTGGGAACTTTTGCTAGATAAAGGCACAAATAAACAAGTCAATAGTGAAGGGAGAGTTATGATCAACAGATTTTTTTTTCTGG
This sequence comes from Peromyscus aztecus, assembly GCA_902168405.1. Taxonomy (NCBI): domain Eukaryota; kingdom Metazoa; phylum Chordata; class Mammalia; order Rodentia; family Cricetidae; genus Peromyscus; species Peromyscus aztecus. The sequence goes on along the minus strand of CABHPQ010162815.1, from coordinate 53,160 downwards.
TTTGATGTTTTATTTACTTATATTATTATTAGTGTTTAAATTGGCCTGAAACTCCCTGCCTCTGTAGTGCTAGGGAAGTGTATGGGCCACCATTCCCAACAAGGAAGGGCAGTTTGATTTTGTTTTTATCTTTCTCAGTTAGTTAAGTTGTATCCTTTAGCGTTATGACAATAAAAATGATCAGGGAGGGAGAGAAACTGATGATGCAGGAAAGACTGGGACTGTGCTGCCTTGATCCAGGCTGTGGCCTTGAATTACCTTCACTGTAGAATGCAGATGCTGAATAGTAGACAGGAACATGCCTCAGGGCAAGACAATCATGTTCTAAACTCTGTGATCTTGGGCAAGTCCTTGATGAACCTTTTAGTTCCAGAGCACAAAATTAAAACCCTGGAACCCAAACTCCAGGTCTTTTATTCTGTTCTTGTGTACGTAGATAGGGAAGGATGGGCATTGTTTTAGGAAGAAAAGTACAAAAAAAGGCGATGTCGTTGACTCTGGGGAAGCAGTCAGGCCCTGTGACCAAATGGAAGGTGTCATCCACTTCCTTATTGCATTTCAGCCAGGTGAGTTTTAGCATATTGATGGCTCTGAGATGGTCAGTAGCATTCCTTAAACTATAGTGTCTATTTCTGTTTGTTTGTAGTAGGATCTCTGTGTAGCTCTGGCTGGTCTGGAACTATCTATGAAGATCAGGCTGGCCTTGAACCTAGAGTGCCTCAGGAGTGCTGGAGTTAAAGGAATGCATAACCACTGCCAGCTAAATTACAGTTTCAGACCAGGTCTCTCCTGAGTTTATTGGTTACCCTTCTTCCCACACACTAGGGAGCTATACCACTTTTTCTTGGGAATGCTTGACTGTTTATTGTTGGACTGATTTTTCAGAATAGCATTAGTCATAACTTCTCAGCTTTTTCTCTAAGATCAAATGTCAAATAGCAAAAGTCAGGATTCATGGCAGCCTCCCTGTTTGAGATGAAGCAGTGCCAATTTAGATACCAGTTCCTGTCCTCCCTTTCTCTGCCAGGCTGGAGACATAAAGTGGCAGAGTGTTTGGGCATGTCAGGGACAAAAGATTGTTTTCCAAAATTGCATCAGAAAAGCATGCCAGACATTGACCCCATTGTTTAGCATGACTTGGTAGGACCTTTAACACTCTTTCCCAATAATTAGGGATGGGAAGCTTTAGATTGTGAGTTGTATTTGCATTTATCAAATTATATAAGATGTTGAGCTCTTTATTCTGTGACCATTTTGACTTTTGAGAACTTTTCTTCAAATTTCCTATTGATTTGTAGAAAATCTTTATATGTACGTACAAGTCTTTTCTTTATACATAATATAGATATTCTCTACCACTTGATTACCCCCCACATCTTCCTCCTCCCTTCCCCCAACCCCCCCCCTCTTTTTTTTTTCTCCTGTTTTCCTTTCTTTTGCTTTCTTTATTCTTCTTTTTAAAGGTAGGGTTTCATTGACCCAGGCTGGCCTGGAACTCTGTATGGAACAGAGAGGTTGGCCTTGATCTCCTGACCCTCCTGTGCCCGTTATTTCCCCCAAGTGCTGGGACTCCAGGCATGTGCTACCAGTCCTGGCATCTGTTTTTTGATTTTTTTTTTTTTTTGAGACAGCCTTGCTGTGTAGCCCAAGGTAGCAGCTACTGCTGTTCCTTTTCCTCCTCCCTGCCCTTTTTCTTCTCCTCCTCTTTAGATACAGTTCCACGTAGCTGAGGCTGGCCTTGAACTAGCAGAAGATGATTGCCTTTGTTACTCTTCTATTGTGAAGAGATGCCATGGGCAAGGCAACTTTTCAAAACGGAAGCATTTCCCTGGGACTGGCTTACAGTTTCAGAAGTTCATTATCACCATGGCAGGAAGCACGGCAGGTGTGGTTGGGAGAGTTTATAGTCTGATCCTCAGGCAGGCAAGCAGAGAGAGACTGGGCCTGGTGTGGGCTTTTGAAGCCTCAAAGCCTACCTCCAGGGACACACTTCCTCCAAAAATGTCATGCTTGCTTAAAAAGGCTACACCTCCTAATCCTTCCCAAACAGTTCCACTAACTGGGAACCAAGCATTCAAACACATGAGTCTATAGGGTCCATTCTCATTCAAATCACCAAAATGACCTTGAACTCTCCTGATCCTTCAGCCACTTCCCAAATACTGGGGTAACAGGCCTGTACCTAAGTCTTAACTTTCTTTTTAATATGGCCAGTCTGAAAGTGCTTCTTCTGTCTTTCTCTGATTGAAATTTAACTCTGTAACTCTTTGGATTAACAGAGTCAACATTTAGGCATTTAATAAAATGGAATAGTTGAAAAAGCTCATGATAATAATGAGTTTATCATTTTGTCAAGCCATAACTTCAAATGCTGCTCTCCTTAGGCTAGGGTATGGAGGGTAATTCTTTAGTTTTGCCTTACATAGCATCTCCTTTTCAATCTACCTTATTTTCTGTTCCTAAATCAGAAATTCTTAACATGATTAAGGATGTGAAAGAATCATTTAAACTTTTTAATTACATCTGAATTTTTTTTTTATAGAAGAACTTGTACCTAGTACTATATATACTAGCACTGTAATCTGGGAATTTTACAGAGTTATTTTCCTCTCACTGACCTCCTTTGCTTTCCCAGCATAATGTCTGCTCTACCAGATCATATGCTCATGGAACCCCAGTTTTTGTCTACTGCCTTTTCTGGACTACAAATCCTTCAGGAGTTTTTGTGAGCGTTGTTGTGTAATTTATAGCTTTGTGCTTCAATATGGTCACTAGCAGGAGGGGAAGTAAATGTGACTTCTGTTGGCTCTTTTTCACCTTCCCTTCAGGTTACTAGTTGTGGTAATTTGAATGTGACTGGCCCCCATAATTTCACAGTGAGTGGCACTGTTAGGTGTGGCTCTGTTGGAGTGGATATGGCCTTGTTGGAGGAAGTTTGTCACTGTGGGGACAGGCTTTGAGGTTTCTATGCTCAGGATAGGAAATGACAGATCACCCAGTGTCTCAGTTGACTTCCTGTTGCCTGCAAAATGTAGGACTCTCAGCTACTCCTGCAGCACCATGTCTGCTGGCCTGCCGCCATGTTCTCCGTCATGATGATAATGGACTGAACCTCTGAAACTGGAAACAAGCTCCCTCAATTAAATATTTTCCTTTATAAGAGTTGCTGTAGTCATGGTGTCTGTTCACAACAATAGAAACCCTAAGACACTAACATAGGCGTGTGTGTGTGTGTATGTGTGTGTGTGTGTGTGTGTGTGTGTGTGTATAGTTTTAGAAAAACCTGTTAAACCCTGTTAAAATGAATCGTAGAGAAATTCAGATTCAGACAGAAGAAATTAACAGTGAAGTTGTTTCAAGATTGGATCATAAAGTTACAGAAAGAAAGCCTGTTTTCACACAATCACCCTTAATTTATTCGGTAGCTGTACAATAGCTACCTGGTGAAGAGAATGGACAAAATACTTGGATTCCAATTGAAATGTTAGACTTACAATGATTTAAGGAGGCAATAGTATCTTATGGCATGCATTCCCCATATGTAAAGCAAATGTTAAACTCCTGGTCAACATATAATAGGATTCTACCACAGGACTGGCGGGAGCTGGTACAGGCTGTTCTAGAACCCGGACAAAAGCTCCAGTGGCAAATGTGGTTCAAGGAGGAGGCTAAAAATATAGAAAAACAATGGAGGGATGAAGGAACACAAGTCTTCCAGGATCAGCTTATTGGAGAAGGCCAATATGCTTCAGTACAGACACAATGTTTATATGATGTCCAAACCCTAATTCAATGTCCGAATGGCAGCCTTGAATGCATGGGACAGAGTTGAGGAACCAGGAAAAAAAACTGATCATCTATCTATCTATATATCACTCTTTTGCTGTGCTGTGCACACAGAACAGATTTAGAAGTTTAACGCTTCAGTGTATGTACCTGAGTCTTCTTTTAAAGGAAGCAGGTGAGCTGTTTGGATTTCTCCTTGTCCCTTCTCTCTTGAAAGGGCAGCAGTTTCTTCTGATGTGTTGTGGCCACCCTTGCATGGGACTCTAGTGAAGTTTGTATTGTGCAAAGATTTGTACCCTTTGTGCCCCTGGTCACATTTGCCCCTCTCGTTCTTAGCTCCCAGGTTCACTTGAGATGCCAGGAGGTCGTGTCCAGTCATGGTGTGTCGTTTAGCCCCCCACCCCCACCCCACCCCAGCCCAGGCTGCCATTTGGAGCTCTGACACTTTCCTCTGGTTCTAGAACAACAGGCAACTACAGAGGTGGGGACTATTTTATTAATTATAGTATATAATGGTAGGTATGCAGATATTGACTCTTTAGTGATTCTGAAGTTTCTAGGAATAATGTATGGAAGTCATCTGTCTTAGTCACTGTTCTGTTGCTGTGAAGAGACACCAAAACCAAGGCAACTCTTAGAAAAGAAAGCATTTAATTGGGGCTTGCTCACAGTTTCAGAGCTTAGTTCATTATCATTGTCGCAGGGAGGATGATAGCAAGCATGGCTTTAGTGAAGTAGCTGAGAGCTTTAAATCCACAGGCAGAGAAAAAGACTGGAGCTGACATGGGCTTTTGAAACTTCAAAGCTCTACCCAATGATAACACCTCTTCCAACAAGGTCACACCTCCTCCAACAAGGCTGCATCTTTTAATCCTTTCAAACAGTTCCACTCTCTGCTGACTAAGCATTTAAGTACATGTGTCTATGGGGGCCATTCTTATTCAAACTCCCACATCTTCCATTTTTTTCCCTCAATGGTTAGATTGTTCATACTTGTGGAAGTAATCAAGAAATCTACTGCCTTTGTCTTCCAATCCAGATCCCTAACCCATTCCTTTCTACAAATCTTTACCAAAGAGACAAAGGACTCTTAGGGGTAAAATTGCTGAGGTGGTACTGTACTCTTGAGGACAGAGTAACCATCCTGTTGTCACTATGTCAGCAAGTTAGCTTCAGGTCATTCAGTAGGTGCCTCTCTCGGTTCTGAATGAGTGGATGCCCCTTTTAGGGATAACCTGGCACTGCAATGTTCTCTGGGCTGTGGAGTTTCCTTTTTTCCATGTGTGATGAGGGTTAAATGTGGGTTTGTAGATGGAAAGGAGGACATCAAGGTGAATATATAGTCTTGTATTGGACTTTTTGGTTAAGGAATAAAAATTAGTAGGTCTTTTCTGTTTCTTTTGTGGAGGATGTGGAATGGGCAAGGAAGGCACTTGAGACAGGGTCTCATAGCTCAGGTCGGTTCCCAACTGATGTAACTGATATTGGTCTTGAACTCCTGATCTTAATGAGTTCACCCCTCAAATACTGGGCTTATAGACATGTGTTCACCACCATGTTGTGCTCTCCTTCCCTCCCCTGTCTTTCTCTTTTACATTTTTTCAATATTTATTAATTTTATGTGAGTAAATGTTTTACCTGGATGCATGTGTGTATACCATAAGCGTGGCTGCTGTCTACAGAAGTCAGAAGAGAGCATCCCATCTTCAGGAACTGGAGTTATATGGATGGTTGTGAGCCACCATGTGGGTGCTGGGAACTGAACCTAGTTCTTCTGCTAAAACAAGCTGGGTGATGGTGGCTCACTCCTTTAATCCCAGCACTTGGGAGGCAGAGACAGTCAAATCTCTGTGTTCAAGGCCAGCAAAGGGAATTCCAAGACAGCCAGGGACACACAGAGAAACTCTGTCTCGATAAACAAAAATCAAAACAAAAAAAAATTTTGAGACAGGGTCTTAGTTATGTAGCCCTGGCTGGTCTGGAACTGTCTATGTAGACCAGACTGACCTTGAACTCACAAAGACCTACCTGCCTTTGCTTCCTGAGTGTGGGAATTAGGTGTATCACTGTGGCTGCTGCTGTTGCTGCTAGACTAACTTTTATTTATTTTTTAAAATTTTATATTTAGTTCATCAATAATTATTTCAGTTATCCTTGTTAAAATATAAATAAAGTTTTTTTTGCTTTCTTTGTAAGATTTGGTTGTAGACAGGGAAGAATTTCTCTCTATATTTAATTGCAGCATCAAATATTTTACTACTTTTTTTCAAATAACTCCTAATAGTATTTAAAGAGTGGCAACAAATGTCTACAAAGGAGCTAAATGTATGTATCATGATTATGAACATTGCTCTAACTTCTGGAAAACATGGAGTTCAACAGTAGATTACAGTAGATTAGCATATTAGATATTATATGGTGAATTTACTTTTTTTTACATCTTTAAAGTTTTTAATGGGTTTTTTTGTTTGTTTGAGAATTTCATATATGGACATTTATCTACATCACTCTACCTTCTTCCCTTTCCCCTCGAGCTCCTGCAGTCCTTCTCTTCTCCTGAAGTCCTGATCTCTTCTTTAATTATTGTTGCATGTATAACCTATTTAGTCTATTTAGCTTTGCTTGTATATGCATGTATCCAAGATTGACCATTCAGGAGTGGACATCCTATGTGGGAGTTTGGCCCTGGAGGCATCTGATTCTCCCCCTCTCAGTATCTAATGAATACTTGTAGCTCTTCTCATCTAGAGTTAGAACCATGTGAAATTTTCCTGTCTGCATTGGCATGTCAATTAGTGTTGTCATTATGCTGATCTTCTTCTGGCAGCCATGTAAGTAAACTGCAAAAACTCCGGGTTGGTGTCCCGGATTTGGCACCAAATGTAAGTAAATTGATTGCTGAAACTGCAAGGAGACAGTTCAGCCCTAGAGGGTGAGGTATCCTGGACACCTCAAGCTACTTAGAACAAGAGCTTGGCCCTGAAGGTGTCCCAGACACCTGGATCTGTTTAGCACAGCTGTGATGACTGAACTGGAGACAGTTCAGCCCTAGAGGACGAGGTATCCCGAATACCTCAAGCTACTTAGGACAAGAGCTCTGCCCTGAAGGTGTCCCGAACACCTGGAGCTGTTTAGCACAGCTCTGATGGCTGGGACTGCAAAGAAACAGCCCAACCTTGGAAAGAAAGGTTTCTGACTTCTCGGGAGAGTCAGGCCTGAAACTGCTTCAGCAAGGAAGGGTATCCTGACTCTCCGGGAAGGTCAAGGTATACCTGGTATGATGGTGTGATGGCGGATGGTTTCTCCACAGGACACAGCAGTCCTGCTCCTCTCCTGGAGAGCCACAATCTCTGGCTCAGTGTTACCAGCTCTTTCTCGCTCAGTCCACTATGGGACGTCCCAGCAAGGCTCTTCTGTTCAGCTGTCAATGAAGGTCTTCACCCAATACTCTTTTGAGAAAGAGGTTTATTTGGGAAGGAGGAGTCCAGGAGAGTAGCTGCCTCTACCAGGGTGGAGAAAACAGCTCACAGCTGACCAGGCAGGGCAGTTTATATAGGATGTCTAGGGGGCAGAGTCAACTGTGATTGGTTAGTTTATTTTCTGCCCAGGGATTGGCCAGTTTTGTGAGCAAGGGCAGAGATGACCCTGATTTCAGGGCCAAACTGAGTTTCTTTCACTGGCCTTTCTTGGCTTTTTGACACTACCTCTAAGGCCAGGGCACATTTCTTTCACTGACTCTGATTCTAGGGGCCAAGAGTGTTATTTTGGTACTAGTTTCAGAGTCAGGGCATATTTCCTGGGTTCTGGGTTTGGGGATAAAGTGTTCACTTCTCTGGCTCAGGTCCCAAACACAGGCTGTGTTTCTTTCCCTGGCCCTGGGCCCTAGGGCCAGGATTCTGCTGTCCTGCTCTGTGATTGGTTGGTTTCACAAGTCAGTTGGACGGGGCAGAGATGGCTCTGATCTGAGCTAAACTGTGTTTCTCTCACTGGCCTTATCTGAGCCATCCTTCCCTAGTTCTGGGCTCCAGGGTCAGGGTGGGTTTCTCTAGCCAGCCCTTCTTCCCTGTATTGTTTGAGTTCGTGGATGCATTCTCCCTGTCATGTCTAGGAGACACCACATATCAACACACACCCTGGGCCTCTGGCTTGTAGAGTCTTTCTCCTCCTTTCCCAATGTTTCCCCTGAGCCGTAGGGCTAGAGGTTGCATTGCAGATGTGTCAGTTGGGCTTGAGCACCCCATACTCTGTATTTTAACCAGTTGTGGATCTCCATAATAGTCTCCATGTATTGCAAATAGATGCTTTTTTGATGATAAATGAGATTCGAGACAGGGTTTCTCTGTGTAGCCCTGACTGCCCTGGAACTTGTTCTATAGACCAGGCAGGCCTCAAACTCAGAGATCCGCCTTCCTCTACCTCTTGGGAATAAAGGTGTGCACCACCACTGCTGGACTAATTTTGTTTTGTTTTGAGACAGGATTTCTCTATCTAACCAAGGCTGTTCAGGAATTCGCTCTGTAGACCAGAGTGGCTTAGAACTCAGAGATCCACCTGCCTCTGCCTCCCGAGACTGGGACTAAAGGTGCATGCTACCACCACCCGGCCATGAGAGCTACTCTTATCTGTGGGTATAAGGATAGAAGATATATATAAAATAGAAAGTCTATTAGTTTAGGAAAGTGACAGTACTAGGTTCTCCTTTAGTGTCTTTGACTTCTTCATGACTGCTGTAGCCACAAGTAGTTGACTAGGTCTATAGTACCTAGCGTGGATTCCATCCTGTTGAATGGGCCTTAAGTTCAATTAGCTGTTGGTTACCCCTAAGATAAAAGTGCCACTATTGCATCATTGTGGCTGTCATGCTAGTTGTCATTGTTGTGGGTTGTAGGCTTTTGCAGCTGGGCAGGATGATAGATTGACCCTTTGCCTTGGCAGCTTGCATAGCACCGTCCAATACTATGCTTCTCAGGGAGGAAACTTCCAGGTTATTTCCAGCTCAACTCCTCTAAAGTATGTGGTCTCTTCAGCAGTAGAGCCTTACCTTCAAATTCTGGGAGCCAGCCAAGGGCCTGACAACAGCTCGAGAGGAGCTTTCTCATGTGTGGTACTGGGATTTTTATTAGATAGTCAATGGCTCTTGGGGTGAAAATTACCACTCCGTGTATTGTGACTTCTTTAAACTGCATATCTATGTCTATACATACCTACATATATGTAATTTTGTGTAGACTTAAAACATTATTCCTGATGTCTTTTCAAACATCTTTAGTCTTATTTATCTTATCATGCTCCCTCTCCTTCTCTGTTGCCCTCCCTCACCCCTCCTCAATTAAAGCTCATTTTTATGTTCATTTGTGTCTGTGTGTCTGTGTGGGTATATGCCACACATGTGCAGGTGCTCTTGGAGGCCAGAGGAGTTAAAGTGGTTATGATGAGTGCTTTAGAGGGTGCTGGCAAACAGACTCATAGCCTCTGGAAAAGCAGAATGTACTCTTAAACAGCGAGCCATCTCTCCAACCCCATTTCAGATCTTGTTTTTGAAGATATGTTTAATGTAGAATCTGCTAATGCTATGTAATATAAATGTCATAAAGATTTCTTTTTCTTCCTGGAGAGTAACCATGGCAGAGTTTTGATCTTTTTAGCCTGTTTTGAAGTGAACCACATTTTGGTTTATATGAATAAAAATTCATGCAGGACCTAACTTACTTAGGCCTATTTGCAGATATACTGGCTTGCCCTCAGACCAGTCAGGTTTCTGCTCTGTGGCAGGCATTTGTTTTGGGCATTGTATGTATAATGGAGAATGAGCTGTGGAGAGTCTCTGTTTTGAAGAAATGTTCTAGAAGAGACGATAGATGACGAGTATTCAGTTACATTGCTGAAGTAACCTCACGGGCTGTCAGGATGGCTTACCAGGTGATCTAGTTTGCTTTCTGTTGCTGTGATAAAACATTGACCAACTAACTTGAGAGGAAAAGTATTTATTCCATCTTACACTTCCTGACCTCAAACCTGTCAGTGAGAAGAGTCGGGGCAGGACCTTGCAGGCCGGAATCTAGAGTCAAGAACTAAAGCAGAAACTGGAGGAACACTGCTCACTGGCTGGCTTCTCAGCTACAACTCAGGCAGTCTTGCCCAGAGATGGTACCACCCACAGCAATCATCAGTCGAGAAAAGGCCTACCTGACCTAGGCAGTCCCCCAATTGAGACTGCCTCAGATAATTTTGGGGTGTGTTGACAGCTGAATTTGTCTAGGAGACTAGGTTAAGGGGCTCACTACTAAGCCTAACTACCTCAGTTTGATCCCTAGAACTCATGGTGGACAGAGAAAACTGACTCCCACAAATTCTCCTCCGACTTCCACATGCAATGATACCTACCCCCAAATAAATAAATGTACAAAATCCTTCCATATCCTGATAAGAATTATGTAGACAATAATGGATAGGACTGAACCCCAGCAGTGGGAGGAGCGGTCCATTTTGCCAGGGTTGTTGGGGGACCCTTGAAGAAGGCAGACAGTATTTGTAGAATCAACTCTTGCTTTTGGTTTTGCTCTTAAAATTGTATTTCACTCTGGTTTTTCCCCCTACTACTTTATTATTTTGTTTTTGTGAGATAGGGTGGTATATAGCCCAAGGTGGTCTCAGACCAAGAGTGACCTTGAACTTCTGATCCGCTTGCCTTTACCTGGGTGCTGGGAGTGCAGGCCTGTGCTACCATGCCCTCTATACTTGTTTTAGTTTTTAAAAGAAATTTGTATTTTCATTCTTTGTCTTTTTGTTTCCTCTCTTCTTTTTGAGACAGCATTTCTCTGTGTAGCCTTGGCTGTCCTGAACTCAGTCTGTAGACCAGGCTGGCCAGAGACACACCTGCCTCTGCCTCCCGAGTACTGGGCTTAAATGCATGTGTCACCACAGCCTGCCTTCTTTTATTCTTTTTAAAAATTTCTCTTATTTATTTGTGTGTATTGCCTTACACTCCTATGTAGCTGAGGCTGTCCTTAAACTGAAATCAACCCCAAAACCAAGTGTTTTAAAACATTTATTATTTTTCTTGGTTTCTGAGGTTTCAGGAAGGGCCTGGCTGGTTGGCTAACATTCTAGACTATTACAGCTCACTTTGCATCTGGGGCTGGCAATCTTCTGTCTCCACCTCCAGTGTTGGATTACAGGTATTTGTCACTGTGCACTAACCCCATTTTTTTGTGATAGTATTTCATTATGTTCAAAGATAGCCTTGAATTTCTAGGCTGAGATGGTTCTCCTGTGTCCTTGTGAGTTTGATTAAGGATTTGACTAGGTTTAGTGGCTTACTCTAAAATCCCAGAATATGGAAGCAGAAGCAAGAGAATACCTTGAGTTCAGGGCCAGCCTGGTCTACAAAGAGAGGCTTACTTTCAAATAACAACAAAAAGGGCTTTGTGTAACTGTAGCACACAGTTCTACGTTATTTTCCTCAGAAGATTGATTGTTCATTCTAATTTGAGCAAGCAGTTCAGTCACTAATTGATCACCGATCACCATAGTTTGAGAACCTTTGAGTTTAGACTTTCAAAGTTTCATTAGGGAGGGACTAGTCTAGGGTTTACTCCAGGTAGTTATTCCCACTGCTTTCCTGTTGTCTCAGCTGGTGGGACAGGTGTTAATGAGATCTGGCAGATCTGGAGCTTCCAAATTCCACTGCTCCCCCCTCCCCCCCCCACACACCTAACCCTGTTAAACTGTGTGTTTCTTCTGCTTTCTGCTGCTCCTGTCTGCTAAGTCCAAGGTGCTGTGTGCAGGCAGGTACAGAGGCAAGTCTTGATGCACTTGTACGCTCATGGGCTCCTTTACTTGGACTCCCAGCTTTCTGTGCTGCAGTAGGAAACGGTCCCTTAGTGGTGGGGAGTCCAGCTCCCTGTGAGCTTCCTGAGGCTTATGGTCTCCAATGCTTGACTGGGCTCTATAACCCAGGCATAAGTCTGTGTATTTGGTGTTTGTATGTGAGAGGTGTGTGCCACCTGTGTAGAGGTCTGGGGACAAGTTGTAGGAGGTGCTTTTGTCCTTCCACTGTGTGAATCTGGGCACTGAACTCAGCTCATCAGGCTTGGTGGCCTGTAAGCCATGTATGTCATCATGTGTAGTCTCCACCCCTCCATTCTGTTTTTCTTATGATAAATTACATGCCACATATACTTTGCTCTCTTAACCGTTTTAAATGTGTTTTTACAATACCTTAGTTCAGATTTGAGGCATTATATATTAATAAAAATTTAATATATCTTTGGATAGTAGTATGTTAGAAAGCTTATTTTAAAAATTGCTGATTTAGTTGCTGACTTGAGTGCCATAAAAAATATGGTTGAATGAAGTAAGTGTGGTGGTGCTCACCTGTAATCCCAGCGTTTAGGAGGCAGAGACAGGAGAATCAGGCATTCAACATCATCCCATGTTACATAATGAGATTTTAAAAAAATGTAATGAATCATTTATCTTTAAACTTGTTATAGAATTTATAAAAGGTGAGGCCACCTGGTAAGGCTTAGGAGGAGTAGGTTTGATGGAATTTAGAGTTAAAGAATTTTTTTTTAGTGTTTTGAAAATTTATTTTTATTCTTTAAAATTTCATACACGGATACAATGTATTTTGATCATATTCACCCCTGCTCCTCCTCTAATTCCTCCCAGATCTACACCATACCCCATGCTCTCCTAACTTTGTGTCCTTTTTATTTTAACCCTCCAAGTCTTTTTTTTTTTTTTTTTTTTTTTTTTTTTTTTTTTTGAGACCAGGGTTTCTTTGTGTAGCTCTGTTTATCCTGGAACTCACTCTGTAGACCAGGCTGGCCTTGAACTCACAGAGATCCGCATGGCTCTGCCTCCCGAGCGCTGGGATTAAAGGTATGTGCCACCACTGCCCAGTTTGACTCAGTTTTTATTGAGGTCTTTCTTTGTTAAACATTCAGCTTCTTTCTTCTGCGTGTGGATTTTTCAGCATTAATAATTGAATGACTGCCATTTCCTAATTGACTAGTCTGGAAACCTTTGTAAAACAGCTTGGCCATGTTTTATGATAGGTTATTTCACTTTTTATTTCATTAGTCTACATGTGTGCTTTATGCTAGTAGCTCATGGTTTGGCTATTGCATCTTTGTACTAAGTTTTGAAATCAGAAAGCATGAATCTCCAACTTTGCCCCTTTTACAAATGTTTTTGCTTAATTTTTAAAGTAAAGTTTTATTGGACTATTTTCCCTTGTTTGTTTATATTGGGTTTTTTTGAGATGCAATGATAAAGCTAAGTATCTGTGATAGAGACCTTATTACTCGTAGAACCTAAAATAGTCACTGTCTGATTAACTACTGAAAATATTTGCAGATCCCTGAACATTAAAGCACTGCTGATTACTCAGTGATAATGGACTGCGGTAGAAATAAACAGATGGAGAAGGGAAAGTATATAAAGACACTCAAGACTACTGTAGATGCAAGTGGAAAGTTAGAACATGCCCAGCAGCAGGAAAATGCCATTCTGTGATTTGCTTACAGCGTGCCATGCAAATGACAACTGTGTGCTCTCTGTCAATGAAAGATTTATCTATAGGGCCAGTGAGATGGCTCAGTGCGCGAGTGTGCTTACTGTCAAGCTTGACAGCCAAGTTTGATTCCAGATCCCATGTGTTGGAAGAAGAGAGCCAACTCCCACAAGTTGTCCTTTGACCTCCACAGATACATACATGCTTGTGCATGAGTCTGTGAGCGCGCGCACATACACACACACACACACACACACACACACACACGCTAAAAATTTAAAAAAATATTACCAGGTATGGTGGTGAACACCTTTAATCCCAGCACTCAGGAGGCAGAGGCAGGCAGGTCTCTGTGAGTTTGAGGCCAGCCTGGTCTACAGAGCGAGTTCTAGGTCAGCCAGGGCTGTTAACCCTGTCTCGAAAAACAAAACAAAACAAAAAAAGAAATACTTATATGCATCAGGCAGCCAACCCAGCACAAAAAGGTGTATACTAATTAATTACTGTATGAAATATGCAAATGTATTAGCAATTGTAGGGAAATTGACACATAAGTTGTTTGAAGTTTAGTGATCATTTAATTGTATTTTTTCTTAAGACTTTATAATCGACACTTGTCTGGCATGCCTAAAGTTGTAGGCTCAACTGCTGGCACTGCAAAGTTAAATGAAATAGATAGATCAAATTGAAAACTACATTATTTTTTAAATTACGGAATTTGGAAGGATCGACAGTAAACACAGTGATAAGAAGAACTCTGCTTCCATCTCTTTGAGTAGCCAGCCACTCCAGCATATATCTTCAAATCTTCCATCCTTAACATTATAACTTTTTTTTTTCCCCTTTGACAAGGACTGGCTATAGAATTCATCACGTGGACCACATTGGCCTCAGCTTTGGTACCATGCAAGCCTCCTGCTTCTGCCTTCCACTCCTGGGATGACAGGCATGAACCACTGTTCCTAGCTTTCAGATCTTTTTTTTTTTTTTTTTTTTTTTTTTTTTTTTTAATTGTAGCTCCTGGGGCTCAGGAGATGCCTTAGTAGTTGGGAGCACTAACTCTTAGAGGACCTGGGTTTTTTTCCCAGCACCCACATCAGGTGACTCACAACTGCCTGCACTTCCTGCGCTAGGGGAACTGACACTTAGCTTCTGCAGGCACCCACACGAATGTAGCATACCTTCATACAGATACACACATGTACAATAGTTCAAAGTAAAATAAATAAAAAGTTGTAGTTCCTTATATTTTGAAATATATTTAATATATATAATAAATATATATTATAAATAAATATATATTATATTTATATAATCCTCAATTATCTTTAAAATTTATTTTAATGTTAATTTATTCATATTTCTGCAAGGACTACATATGGTTGACGTACCTTTTACATCTCTTTATGATTTTACCTCCCTTTAAATATTTTTCTTCACAGTTATTTCTAGAGGAAAAGGATTTACTGACTCTATAGTTTTATATATTCTAGATTTCACTGATTGTACCCATGTGGTCTTGTTTAACTTAGTTCTTTGTCTTTTGTGATTTTTGTAAACACTGAATGAAATCTGTTTTGTGTTGAGATTAGGGTATAAAATTTTTGGTGCACATAGCTCATAGATTGTGGTGTATGCATAATTTTTATGTTTGTTTCTTGAGGAAAGATCTGTGTAGCCCAGGATGTCTTCACTTTCTCTCTGTCATCATCTTGCCTCAGCTTTTCAAGTGCTGGTATTACATAGTGTGTGCTCCCACACCAGGCCCTGGTATATGCATTTTACCACAGGACATTAGCAGAAACATGCTGCCACTTAGAGGCCACTGACCTCTCTAGTGCAGAAGAAGAAGCAGGTTAGCTGAAGGGTGGGCCCTGGAAGTATATGGATTTGTGCACTCACCAAATGAAATGTGGTGTGTCCTGTTCTGCATAGGTTTGCCAGTGAAATTTGTGGTGGTGGTATTTATAATTCATTCCCAAGAAGCTTATGCAAGTGTTCTTTGTTTATATAACTTGTGATTGCTACTCATAGAAAGTTCAAGGGCATTCAGGTGAAGGAAAAGTTCAGGGGTATTTGTGCCTAGGTCTGAACCTATGATTTGCCAGGGTGGTAATAGCCATTGACTTTTAAGCTATGTATACATTTGTTATGTGATAGAACGTGGGGCTCTTTACCTTCTTGTTTGACTATAGTTGTGCCTCCCACAACTGACTGATCTTTTCAAAATTACTATTACACTCAGCCCCCTGCTGGACAGTAGTAATAGGCTTCATAACTTGGAATGGATATTTGATAGTAAATTTGTTTGTAATTCAAAAAGACTAGCAGTTTGTGCTCTGTCCTCCCAGAACAGCCCACCCTATTAGAAGCATGAAGGTTAGAACAAGGAAATAACAACAGTTGGCAGCAAGTTCTCACTGCCCAGCAAACAGATCAATTTCAGCCCCTGGGCTTGGCCTTGCAGACCTGCCCTCTGTGCTGACTCTGTCCTCTCTGCCTACTTTTTAACCTTGCTTCCAACTGTTCCTCCAAATAGTTACTCAATAAATTTGCTTGTGAAATAGAAACAAAACATAGTAAGATTTGAAGAGCACCAAAGGTCATTAACCAGGCTTGGGGTATAGCTCAGCCAGAAAACAACAATGCCATTGTATAAGGAGGCCAGAGAACTAGCAAAAACACAAAGTTGAAGTGTCCCAGCTCAGCTGCAAGGATAGTAGGCCAAACTGTTTCCATCTGCTCTACCCTCGATAAGCTGCCTCCGTAGGTGCCCTCTTGGCAGTGGTTACCCTCCTCCTAGGGGATCTGCTATCTAAGCAGCTGTTTATTTGAGGGGTGGGGGGGAGGCGGGATTGATGACTCTCTCTTTTAGGAGATAGGAATTTAGGGCTGCAAGTTGGACAGATGTGAAAATGCTGTGCATGTGTCTTTGAGAGGAAGGGTGCTGAAAGTTCTTTTGTTTGTTAGGTTTGTTTTTTCTTTTTTTCAAGACAATGTCTCTCTATGTAGCTCTGGCTGTCCTGGAATTCACAATGTAGACCAGGCTGGCTTCGAACTCAGGGATCTGCCTGCCTCTGCCTCATGAGTGTTGGGATTAAAGTGATGCACCACTATGCCCATCTGAAAGACAGTTCTTTTAGAGGCAAACAGTTGCCTGGCCTTTCTCTCCTGTGCTCTTTGAAATAGAGGACAGATTGGGGAGAGCAGCTGAGGGCTTGGTGTTCTACTTTGGCTGCATTCCTCCTCTGAGATAGTTCTGTTTATGGTTAAGATTTAAGATGGGAAACTGGTTTACTTTGAGATACAGTGTCATGGGTCCAAGGACACAGTTCCAAGCATGAAGGGACACATATATCCACATAAATCACATAAATCCAGCTTCCTAAACTGTTCTATGTAGAGTCACAGGCCAGATTGACACAGTTCTCCTCTGTAAACTATTTCCATTCTGTTTCATTGCTATCAGCAGGAGGTCAAGAATCAGTCTGAGAAACCGCCCACATAAGAGTCTTTTAAAACAAAACAAAACACAACTTATTTTAGGGCTGGAGAGAACACTTGCTGTTCTTACATTGAACGTAGTTCAGTTCTTAGCACACACATGGTGACTTACCCTTTCTTTAATATTCGATACATATTGCTGTGTTGTGTCTCAGTATACATGAGCCATCTCTTAATAGAACACAATATCGTTTAGAGAAAGAGTCTTAAAACTATCTCTATACATGTAGTGCAGAGCTTGCCATTTGTAAATCCTCACTAAATGGCTGACAAGTTGAGCAAGTTGCTACTCCAAGCACTGAAAGAGTAGTAAGTGTGAGTTGCCTCAAACTCTAGCAATTCTGGGATCATAGGCATGCACTATCACACCCAGCACTCTGAGTATTCTCAGGCCAGGAAGTCTCCTAACTCCTATTATATTGTTCAATGAATTGTTTTCATTTGTTATGTGCCCTGGTCAGGATTAGATCTAGGTGCACACAGTATCTAATCCTCATATAGCCCTGAATATGAGTATCACTGTCTTCTTTTTATAGGCATATCTATAGACATTCAGAGAGATATTGCCTTGGGTTTTCTTCTATCTAATACATGGCTGGGTTGAAATTTGAGCCTGGGGATGTCTGGCATCAAAATCTACCCGCTCTCCCTCCACCTTCACCCCCAGTAAATCATTTCTTTACCCCGTTTTTTTCCAGACCCATCCCTGGAAGGCATGTGTGGCACTGAGCATGCCCAGTTGGGGGAAGATGGGCAGCGGCCGCCGCGGTGCACTTCAACTACCTCATCTCAGTCTGAGTCTTCAGAGCAGCTTAGGCACCAAGGCAAGATCCTAGCATCCGAAGACCCCAAAAAGAAGAGAGCTCAGAAGCCCTCTCATATGAGAAGAAACATACGGTGAGCTGTGTTCTGGGTAAGGAGAATTGGAGGGAGTAGACCAATAATAGCAGAAAAACTAGTTTGGGCAAGAATGTCCTCTTTCCAGTAGAGAAAAGTGTCCACCTATGAACCCGCATTAATAGTAAAGATGGCATTTGTGGCGACGAGCCTGTATACCAGTACTCAGAAGGCTGAGGTAAGAGAACCGTGAGTTCCAGACCAGCAGAGGTTACATAAGGAGACACTGTCTCCAAACAACCACCACAAAGACCCAGTAATGAAGGTGAAGTTTGGACCCACTGTGTTGAACTGCGCAGAATATAGGGAAGATGCGGAGGGGCTTTGGCCATTGAGAGGACTTGGCGGGGCAGCTCATTGATGGTAGGATTATCTGAGTGGACTTTTCTTTCTTTATGTTTCCTGGGTCTCAAAACATGAAGTTTAAAACAGATCAATAAACAGACAACAACAACATAAAACTCTCAGCAGAAGTGAGCTATTGCCTTCTCAGAATTCAATTTCAGATGGTAGGGAACTGACCAAGAGTGAGGCTTCTTCCTTGACCTAAAAGATAACCAAACATGAACTTTCTTAACTATCCAAATCCTCAACAACCCTTCCTTCTGCCAAATAACAACTTGTTCTACTAAAGGAGATAAATAGCACGCCCTGCCTTTGTTACAGTGTTTTGTTGTTCTTCATTTGTTTGTTTGAGACAGGTTCTAACCCATAGCTCAGGCTGCCCGACTGTGTAGCCTTAGCTTTGAACTTTTGGTAGTCTCTGTACAGCAGCCTGTCAAGTGCTAGAATTACAAGTGTGAGCCATCGTGCTGGTATTTCCCCACAGTTTTCAAAACACATAACGGAAACTTGAAATATTACTCTAAGCTCAGAAAATAATGATACAGAATCCCCATTAACCCATTTGTTCGCCTAACAACTTTAAATGTGTGTGTGTGTGTGTGTGTGCTTATGTGTGTGCACTCATACCCATGTGTTGTGTGTTTATGGCACAGGGCATGCACTTGAATGTGTGGAGGCCACAGCAGGACATCAGAGGTTTTTCCTCTATTGCTTTCCACCTTATTGCCTTGAGACAGGGTTTTTCACTGTATTGGAAGTTCATTTTGTCCAGAAACTCTTGGAATTATCCTGTCAACCCCCCCCCCCCAATAGTAGAATTAAAAGCATCTTCAGCCATACCAGGTTTTTTACATGAGTGCTGAAAATTTGAACTCAAGTCTTTTTTGTTTATTTGTTTTGTTTTGTTTTTCGAGACAGGGTTTCTCTGTGTAACAGCCCTGGCTGTCCTGGAACTCACTTTATAGACCAGGCTGGCCTCCAATTCACAGAGATCCACCTGCCTCTGCCTCCCAAATACTGGGGTTAAAGGCATGCGCCACCACCACCCAGCCTTGAACTCAAGTCTTTATGCTTGCAGAGCAGGCTCTCCTAACTACTGGGCTGTCTCTCTGTGCACGCGCACACAGAGTCTTCTCTATGTAACCCTGGTGTGGGCCAGATTGGCACCTCACAAAGATCTGCCTACATCTGCCTCTTGAGTGCTGGAATTAAAGGCATATGCTACCATCACTGGCACAACTTGATTTTTAATACTGGTTCAACTTTGTAAACCATACTATTTTATATTACCCTTGGTCTTTATTTTTCATTTATTTGTGTGTGTACCTGTGTGTGAGGGTGTGTATGGAGGCCAGAGGAGGATGCTCAGTATCTTCCTCTATTGCTCTCTGCGTTATACCCTTGAGACAGAGTCTCACTGAACCTGGAGCTTGATGTTTTTCAAGCAGCACAGGAGAAAAACCAGGCAATTGTTGCTCAGCAAGCCCAAGCAGTCCTGTCTTTGTCCTGCCCCAGCTTCTTGTATGGTCTGTGCCTTCTCTACATATGGCCAAACCCTGCTGTTCAGTTGGTGCTGGGAATCCTAACTGGGGTCCTCATGTTTGCACAGTAAGTGCTCTTACCCGTTGGGACATCTCCTCAGTCCTTTACTCTTGGTCTTTATATGCAGAGTCTGACTGGCGGGTGTCTGTGAGGAAGTCAAATAACAAGTAATGTACGGTAGCACAGACCATTTGCTCTTAAAGTCCCTCTGGCACCCATCCTACCCTCCCTCGTCTTTAAAAAGCCTAACCTTACCCCTGTTTAAGTTGTATAGGTAAGGCTTTTCTTCCCTTTTTCCCAGTTCTCTGATTTGAAGGGAAATCACAATGATGATTTCAGCAATGGTGATTTCCTTTTTTAGTTTGCTGTTACATTGCCCAAATCTTAAGGTAACCCAAGGGTTGTCTCTGTTGAATGTTTAGAAAGCTACTCCGGGAGGATCAGTTGGAGCCCGTTACCAAAGCAGCACAGCAGGAGGAGTTGGAAAGAAGAAAGCGTCTGGAGCAGCAGAGGAAAGAGTACGCAGCCCCCATTCCTACTGTCCCTTTGGAGTTCCTGCCTGGTAAGCAAACTTCGTGTTAGAAATGACCGAGTGTTCTAGGAGAAAAGGCCTCGCTTGCAGAGTGGCCAAACAGATCTGGATTGTGGTCTCTCAGGAATTCTGAAGGCCTGTTGAGAGTACATAGTCAGAAGAGCTGTCATTTAGAAAGTGGAAATAGATTAAAATATACTTGAATAATTTTATGGAAGCTTCTTGTTTTCCCGATAGCTTTAGATTTTAGCATGCCAAGAGATGAGGACTAGTTTTCACATGAATAAATGGCACAATGTGAAACCCAGCAGAGAAGGGAACTTGGAAAGAAGGCTGGGATTTTTTTTTTTTTTAAAGCTTTCCTCTGCTTCTAGTCTCAATGACCATTCCCCATTAGAGAAGCAAAGGAGGATGGTCACTGGAGATCACTCAGGAAAATATGTTGGAGCTAAATATGGGGTGTTTTGTCTTTGCACATGCATGCGCACATAGAGACACATTTGTGAATCATGGCACATGTGTAGAAGCCAGAGGACACCTTGGAAACATTGGTTCTCTCCCTGTGTTGTGTTGGTCCTGGTGATTACTAGTCTACCGGCTGAGCAGCAAGCACCTTTACCTGCTGAACCACCTCAGCGGCCCTAAATGTGTTTTCTTCCATCTTTCTTTCTCTAGAGGAAATTGTTTTACGAGCAAGTGATGGTCCCCAACTCCCTCCTCGGGTCTTGGCTCAGGAAGTCATTTGTTTGGACAGTAGCAGTGGCAGTGAGGACGAAAAAAGCAGTCGAGATGGTAAGATCAGGCCAGAGGAGCAGAGGGCATCCCGTCCACCTCCTTCTGGCCAGTGTTCATCTTGATGTTTGCCTCCCTCCCTTTCTCCCTCCCTCCTCCCTTTCTGTCTATCCCCCCCTTTTTGGTGAGGAGTGTGAGACAGGTCTTACACTACAGGTCCTACACTGTAGCCTGACCTGGAACTCATAGTAATCCTCCTGTCTCTCAAGTACTGGGATTACGTGTCCCACCATACCTGATTGGGTATCCTTTCTAAAACTCAGTCTTATTCATTTGGTTCGGGCCTACCTTTAGCACACTTACCTGGGTCACCTTCACCTAACTTGTCCTGAGAGAAAGAAGCTGTAAAAATGTTGGTGAGTGGTGACACATTTTAGCTCAGGCCCTTCGCTCTAACAACAGTGGTACCTGTTCTTGGGGTTTTGTTTCCTTTTTTCTGTCTCAGAGGTGATTGAACTGAGTTCTGGAGAGGAGGATGCTCTGCACATTGTGGACAGCAGTGAGTCTGTCAGCGAGGAGGACGAGGAAGAGGAGAAGGGTGGCACCCATGTGAATGATGCCTTAAACCAGCATGATGCTCTTGGGCGGGTCCTTGTCAACCTGAATCACCCTCCAGAGGAGGAGAATGTCTTCCTGGCCCCACAGTTGGCACGGGCTGTGAAACCTCATCAGGTACAGCCAGTCTTGATTCTACTCTCTTCCTTCTCGCTGCAGGCGTTGCTGCTGTTGGTTATTAGTTTTTAGTACTCTAGCCTGGAGAATAGTTGTTGGATCCCAAGAGTAGCTGTTGGAAAGCCTTGATAGTTGAAGATTCCTGCCGGGCGTTGGTGGCGCACGCCTTTAATCCCAGCACTCGGGAGGCAGAGGCAGGCGGATCTCTATGAGTTCGAGGCCAGCCTGGGCTACCAAGTGAGCTCCAGGAAAGGAGCAAAGCTACACAGAGAAACCCTGTCTCGAAAAACCAAAAAAAAAAAAAAAAAAAAAAGAAGATTCCTTTGAATAAGAATATAGTGGGGAGAGAGAAGAGATATGCCTCAGGTTTGCCCTGTCATGTAGAAATCACTGTAGGCACTGGAAGGATGGCTCAGCTGTTGAGAGCACACGCCGCTCTAGCAGAGGACTCTGGTTTGGTTCCCAACACTGGCATAGCAGTTCTGTAACTCCTGTCCTAAGGGATCTGATGCCTCTTGACATCCATGGGGTTCTGTATGCACATGGTGCACATATATGACCCAGGCACACACACACACAAAATGGTGTAGATCCTAAAAAAGTCACTTGGCCACCATCTTGCTTCTGTTGGATCAGCAAGAAGAATCTTGGGAGGTTTAGATTCAGAAGCATGTGAAAGTCAGCCATCAGGAAATTGAGAGCATTATAATTTGTATTGCTCTAGTGTCTGGAACTAGTACAAGTAAGTGACAAATTGATTCAGTTTCAGGGCTTCCCACAGCAAGAACTGTCGGGTTGCCTAGAGGAGGCACCCCCTCAAGCACAGAGCAGCCAGCTCTTGTCAGGAGTTTGATATTGAAGACTCTAACTCATATGGGACATTGGACAAGGTCAATGCTATTTTGTGTATTCTTCAAGATGACTGTCATCAGCCAAGGTGACAGAGAAACTTCTGTAGACCAGTCAGGGTACAGGAAAACTTCCATGTCTCCTCATACCAGGCATTGTGCTTCTTTAGTGACCCTTCCCAAGTGAGGAAAACTGTATAGCCCTGGTCTCTGGTAGTGTTTCTGACATTTATCTGGTTTGTCTCTTGTCAGATTGGTGGGATCCGGTTCCTCTATGATAACCTAGTAGAGTCTTTAGAAAGGTTTAAGACCAGTAGTGGCTTTGGCTGTATACTGGCCCATAGCATGGGTCTGGGGAAAACTCTGCAAGTGATCTCCTTCATTGATGTCCTCTTCCGCCACACGCCAGCCAAAACAGTCCTTGCCATTGTGCCGGTAAGAGCTCTAATCGCCCCTCTGAACATCTCTGACTACTAAAATGCTTGTTGAGTTCAGCTCTGAGCTCATTTCTTAAAACTTGGGCGTGCGCGTGCGTGTGCGTGTGTGTTGGGGATGAGGGGGCATCTTTGTTTAGTGGGTAAAAGTGACGATGACCTGAGTTTAATTCTAGGGATCTACATAGTGGCAGGAGAGGATTGGCTCCTGCAGGTTGCCCTCTGACCTCCTCATGTACATACACAAAATAAATAAAATGTTAAAAAAAGAAAGAAAGAAGCCAACTCTTTGGGGCTTGTCGTAGGTTAATACTCTCCAGAATTGGCTGGCAGAGTTCAACATGTGGCTCCCAGCTCCTGAAGCCCTCCCAGCTGACAGCAAGCCAGAAGAAGTCCAGCCGCGGTTCTTCAAAGTTCATATCTTGAATGATGAGCACAAGTAGGTGGCCTAGCCTGTTTCTCTGTCTCATTCCTTTTTAGACTTCTCTGAGACTCGTACAGTATGTCTCTGTCTTCCCATGGCCTTCTTTTTTTTTTTTTTTTTTTTGGTTTTTTTGAGACAGGGTTTCTCTGTGTAGCCCTGGCTGTCCTGGTTCTCACTCTGTAGACCAGGCTGGCCTTGAACTCACAGAGATCCGCCTGCCTCAGCCTACCGAGTGCTGGGATTAAAGGTATATGACACTATCCCCTGACCCCACATTCTTTTTGATTCTTGATATTTCACTTGTCTGTTCTTGCTTACCTCCACGCACCCCCACCTCAAACACACACACAGACACACACACACACACACACACACACACACACACACACACACTCACACGCATGCACACGCACGCACACAGAGAGAGCTTTTCAGTAAAGTCAGAGTTATATAGCCTGGGAAGTTTGAAGTTTCTTTGTTTTGCTCTAGAATGCTTTTCTGACATAAAGTATCTGCAGCCTAGTCACATTTTCTGGTGTTTATTGTAACATTGACCATGACACAATGAACTTCAGACTCTTTGAAGCACTGGTTGATAGTTGACCTTTAATAGTACAACTTCCAAAACTTTGAAAAGTGCACACTTTGGTTTTGTTTTATATTTAAATAGAATTACTATTTCTATTTTCTGAAGTTAACTTGATTTCCAAGAATCTAAAGTGACTTCTTTGTTTAAGCCAGCTATCCATGCTTTCCTTTCGTCTCCTTGGCACAGACGGGTTTAAAAAGGCTCTTTTCTGTGATTTGGTTGTACCCATGAAAATGAGGAGGCTCCCAGTGACCCAGCAGGGGTTGGTCACCTGCTCTGCTCTCTTGGATTTTAGAACCATTGGTCACCTGTAGTTAGTGCACCACTGAGAGGACTCAGGTGTGCCGTGGAGCGCCTGCCAAGGGTCTCTGTCCTCCATTGCCTTTGCCTCTGTACTGTTTGCTTTTGTTTTCATCATGGAGCCTGGTCAGGTGATGTGTGCAGTGTTGCCCTTCTTCCCGTGATTTGTACTTACCACGGGAATTCCTTAAAATGCTCTCTAGAACGTTCCCAGCAATCGTAGGTGTACACGCAGGGGCTCAGAATGTTCTTTTGCCCTCTGCCATTGAATTATTGATTCTCACTGTTTAGCCGCCACCATTGATCCAGTCCAATATAAATTAGTATTTCTGGGATACTAGGAAAGTCCTTGAGTAGCTAGTCCAACTTGTGCTTGCTGCAAATGAAATCTTTGGCAATAAAGCATTCCAAGTGTTAGTCAGTGCCACTTTGATTAAAGAATTCTTCTGGAGTAGCAGCAGAAGCAGCAATGCATTCTTTCTGTTGACTTTTTTTGAAAACTGAAAGCTAATTTTATGGGACAGTTCATAGCTCACAGTTCTCTCTCCTCACTCCTACAGGACGGTGGCATCTCGTGCTAAAGTGACGGCTGACTGGGTGTCAGAGGGTGGAGTGCTGCTGATGGGCTATGAAATGTACAGACTGCTCACTCTGAAGAAGTCCTTTGCCACAGGTAGACCGAAGAAAACCAAGAAACGCTCTCACCCAGTCATTATTGATCTGGATGAAGAAGATCGACAGCAGGAGTTCCGGAGAGGTGGGTGGCTTATCCTGGAGACACTCCTCTGCCATGTCAGGGGCAAAAGTGGCCAAAAGTACCAGTTGGTGTGAAGTGAATTGTTTCCATAAACCAGGAAGCGGGTGGGACTACCTCCAGTGCCTTTCAGAAAGTGCTGTGTTTTCTGCAAGCCACACCTGGCCTCAGAGGACCCTCCCCTGTCTTTGTATCTCTGTTTGACTTACAAGACAGCTGAGAAAGTAACCACTGCCATTACCACTTCATAGAGATGTTATAAGAAAGTATTAAGAGAACACAAATGGTTTATATTGTTCATATAAGGGCAGGACATGATGGTGTACATTTTTAAATCCCAAGACTTGAGAGGGAAAGGCAGGCAGATCTCTGTGAGTTTGAGGCCATCCTTTCTACATAGACCAGCCAGAACTACATAGTGAGACCCTGTCTCAAAACAAACAAGCAAAAAATCCTCTAAAGCTAATATAAAGATGATGATGATGATGATGATGATGATGATTATGATTATTTGGGCTATTGAGATGGTTCGGTGGTTAAGAGCACTTGTTCATCCAGAGGACCCAGGATGTTCCCAGCACCCATATGGTGGGTTTACAGCCATCTTTAACTCCTGTTCCAGGGCATCAGATGCCTTCTTCTGACCTCTGTAGGCACCAAGTGTGCACATGGTACACAGATAGGCATACATACAAACGCTCACACACAAATAAAATGAATACACCTAGTAAAATTAAAACTTAAAAAATAATATTTTGCTAATTGTTTGAGCATTTCATATAATGTATTTTGATCATATTTACCCTCCTTCAACTCTTCCCAGACCTGCCCTCTCCACCCTCATCTCCCTACCCATCAACTGAATTTTCTATCCTGGCAACTCAAATTCAGTTTATGTTGCTCTTGGGAGTGGGTGTGGTTGACCCTCCAGGGATGATATCATTAAAGAAAACCTACTCTCCCTGTCCCAGCAGCTACCAAATACCAATAGCTCCTCAGCTAGTGTTGGGATTCTCATCCAACTTTCCTCCTCTATGCTGGGGTTTTTGCCTGGCTTGAACTTGTTCAGGTTTTGTGCATGCATGCTGTCAAAATGTTGAGTCCCTCTGTCCAGCTGCCCTGTTGTGTCCAGAAAACACTGATTCTTTGAAGTTACCCACCACCTCTGCCTCTTACAATCTTTCTACCCTCTCTTCCACAAAGATTTCTGGTGTGTCTATGCGTGCGCGTGCGTGTGCACATGTGATGTGTACATTCTCTTTATGAATGAGCACACTACAGTTTCTTATTCTCTGCATGTTGACCTGTTGTGGGTCTCTGTGTTAATTGCCCTCTATAAGGAGAAGCTTCTCTGATGAGGATGAGAGAAGTACTAAGCTATGGATATCCATTCTATTTTGTTGTTGTTGTTTGTTTGTTTGTTTGTTTTGTTGTTTTTTTTTTTTTGAGACAGGGTTTCTCTGTGTAGCTTTGCGCCTTTCCTGGATCTCTGTAGACCAGGCTGGCCTCGAACTCACAGAGATCTGCCTGGCTCTGCCTCCTGAGTGCTGGGATTAAAGGCGTGCACCACCTCCGCCTGGCCCATTCTATTTTTTAAGGAGCCTTTGTCCATTGAAAATTTTAAGGCATTAGAAGCCATCTATTGTATAAGTCTTCATCCTGTGAGATTGTCTGTTCTAGGTTTGCTTCTGTGGTAGATAGAGCTGGAGTGAATATGCCATTTAGCAGTGACTGGTGAATAATTGTGAGAAGACTTTGTCCTTAACTAGCTCCTATCATCCGGCCTTCAGAAGAACCCAAAATGCTGGATGGCAAGAGCCCACTGTGGTGTCTGAGTTATTCCCATGGATTTCAGGCAGACATATTTTTAATCCTAGGCTCACAATTTGTGGTGACCCCTTCTCTGTTCTCCAGTTGATTTAAGCCTTAGGATTACAAGGACTTTTTACTTTTAGCTTGAAAAAGAAAAATTTAAAGTGAATAAGTAAATCATGAAAAGATGGGGATAAGAAGATATACATGCAAGAGTCAGTGTCCAGGTTAGTCAGCATCACACTAAACACGTAGGAGCTTGTCTCGCTGCTTCCCTTTACCAGCGGGGGCTGACTCTTGCTTCCCCACTTCCTTCATTTCTTCCGTCTCTTCCAGGGTTCTCCCCCACTTCTCATATTATTGACTAAGAGCAGGCCCTCTCCCTCTGACTCCGGATCCTCTTCCCTCCTTAGAGTTTGAGAAGGCCTTATGCCGCCCTGGTCCCGATGTGGTGATTTGTGACGAGGGACACCGCATCAAAAATTGCCAAGCCAGCACCTCACAGGCTCTGAAGAACATCCGTTCTCGTCGGCGGGTAGTGCTGACTGGGTACCCTCTACAGAACAACCTCATTGAGTACTGGTGCATGGTGGACTTTGTGCGCCCAGATTTCCTTGGTACTCGTCAGGAGTTCAGCAACATGTTTGAACGCCCTATCCTGAACGGGCAGTGTATTGACAGCACACCTCAGGATGTCCGCCTCATGCGCTACCGGAGCCATGTTTTGCATAGCCTCCTGGAGGGCTTTGTGCAGAGGTGAGGCCTAGTTTCTGAATCTTTAGAGGGATGGAGGGCATGCCAAAGCTATTATAAAGGGGAACTGTTACCACTGGAGGGCCTTTCCTAGTGGAGCAGCAGTAAAACTGGGTAGCTACCAGATGATGGATGTACTGTTTCTGTTCTCTGAAAGCCTGGCCTATAAGCACTTCACTCAAAAGTTATCGTTGTTGAACGTGGTGGCACATGTCTCCTAGTCCTCAGGAGGATGAGGTAGGTGAGTTTGAGGCCAGCATGTGCTACATAGCAAGCTCAAGCCAGTGTTATCTAAAGTCGCTAAAAATGCCTCTTAACTTGTTTAAAAAGAAATAAGAACGAGTCAGCATTCTGCTGACTTTGATAAAAGAATAAATATGATTTTAGGATATTGCTTTACCAGTTTCAGCATCCCAGTTGAGGTAGTGTAGGCTAGCCTAAAACAGTTCTTCAGTTCCTCCTGTAGGATGACAGATGTGAAAAAAGGTCAGAGAGGCATCCCTGAATTGGGACGTGAACCTAGAGTTCCTTTGGCCTTAATACTCAGTTAGTGATGACTTGGGACAGGGTACTTTATCTGAACCACCCTGCTCTAACAGAAGGATGCATTGCCTGTTGAGAGATTTCTAGAAGATGGTGTGGCAAGAGTGAAGGCCTGTTTGTATCCTGTAGTGACCCATCTTGGCCACAGTTCCTGGCTGTGCTTCCTATAGACCACTTCTAATCTCTGTGCCTCTGTAGGAGAGGCCATACTGTGTTGAAGATTCACCTCCCTGCCAAAGAAGAGAATGTGATCCTGGTGCGACTTTCTCAGATCCAGCGAGATTTGTACACACAATTCATGGACCGTTTCCGGGACTGTGGTAGCAGTGGCTGGTTGGGGCTGAATCCTCTGAAGGCTTTCTGTGTGTGCTGCAAGGTGAGTAGGGGCCTCAGGGAAGATGGATCAGAACTAAGGGTACACATAATTCCCAGTAGGGTGTTACTCCTGGTGGGAATCCTTGCTGAAGGAAGAAGGAAGTGAGAAGGGCTGCCTCAGTTCACAACACGGGAGCATTCTTTGGGGACTCCACGGGAGACATGCTGATTGTGTGCTACGAAACTTCTGAGGGTGCTGCTCGTTTAGTATGTCCAGTGTTTCCTTTAGGAGCACAGCTGCTGCATGGTTGGTGGTGCTGAACTCCACAAACCATCCTTTCTTACTGATTTTTTCTTTTGGAAAAGAATGGTGATGGATGACTATTGTGGGATGGAGTTTTTTTACTGCTCTGCGACTAAGGCTGGTCCTGGTGGCCTCAACCTATAATACTACGTTCAGGAGGTTGAAGTAGGAGCGTAGTGATTTGGGACAGCTTGAGCTACACAGGGAGACACTGCCCAAAAGTAGGACGTAAAAGGAGTTATACAAAGTGCCTTCCGACTGCTCTGTGTTTCATAGGTTTAGATCTTCCTCATCCCTGTAGCGATCCTGTTTCTTTGACTTAGTGTCTCTGGTTATATTCTTGGCAGATCTGTTAGGTATTGTTTCTGACTCCCCTTACTTTAGTAAGTCTGCTGAAGATATATCTCTGGGGTCAGGTGGTGTTTCTTCAGTCACATTTAGAGTCTCACTATATAGTCCAGGTTGTCTTGGAACTCACATCCTCCTGCCTCAGCCTCCTGAATGTGGGGATTACTGGTACGTGCCATCATACTTGGCAATGGATAGGATTTCAAAATGTCTCTTTTGTCTTTTGAAAGAGGGTCTTGCTATGTTGTCTTGATTGGCCTTAAGCTCTTGGCAATCCTCTTGCCTCAGCCTTCCCAGGGTGTGGATTTTAAGAAGTGTCTTGACCCATGGCTTTCAGAATGCTGTTTTGGTAGCTCTGTCCCGATGAGAGCCAAGAGACAAAAGTGGAAGGGCTCTTGTGACAGTGCTCAGGGTTATGGTGGCCTTCCTTCTCTCTCCTTTGCCAGGAATTCTCAACGTTTCCTAGGAATTGTTCCTGAAATCACATTGATTGGTCATCTATTAGTCAGATAATCTGTTTTTCATAGGGAGGGGTTAATTTTGTTTTGTATAGTAGCTGAATGTAGCCATATAAAGAAACAAAACATTCTTTCCCTGCTTGAGTTAAGAATGAAATGTTTGTGACACAGACTTTTTGATTATACACCAAACACTGGCATTTCCCATTCACGTGTCATGGTCATCAGAGCCAGCAGTGAAACTGCAGGTTCTTTGACTCTGAAGGATTTGGGGGTACATTAATTTTGAGTATGCAATGTGAGCTGTAGCAGTTGTTTGTTTGAACATGTTTCCATACTCCTCAGGACACCCTTGGAATGTTCTCTGGTCTATACTTTTCCTTGTTTAACTTCAGATCTGGAACCATCCTGATGTTCTGTATGAAGCCCTTCAGAAGGAGAACCTAGCCAATGAGCAGGACCTAGATGTGGAAGAGCTTGGCTCAGCAGGGACCAGTGCCCGTTGCCCATCACAGGGCACAAAAGTCAAGGGAGAAGATAGCACCTTGGCTTCCTCAATGGGAGAAGCAACCAATAGCAAGTTCCTCCAGGGAGTTGGCTTTAACCCTTTCCAGGAGCGAGGCAATAACATAGTTACGTATGAATGGGTGAGTCAAGCCGTAACCATCAACGACTTCTGAGGAGGGGCGGTGCTGACAGCCTGGGGAAAGGATGGTATACACAGAGCACTGCACTGCTGGGCCTATGCAAAGAACGCTGAAGGTGGTCAGCAGGCCACTGCCTTAGAGGAGGGGATTTTGTTTCTACTCATCCAGCCTTGGACCTGCTCCAATCTTCTCTTTTGCAGGCCAAGGATCTCCTGACTAATTACCAGACTGGAGTCTTGGAAAATTCTCCCAAGATGGTACTTCTTTTCCACCTGATTGAAGAAAGTGTGAAGCTTGGGGACAAGATCCTTGTGTTTAGGTAAGAAGAGAAATTCCCAGTTGAGGCTTGGTGTCTGTAGGAAGGATGAATGCAGCACCTCTGCAGCGAGACCATCTAACTTCATACCCGCACCTGGCCTTTTCCAGTGCTCTGTGAGCAAGCACTACGCCCAAACCAGGTTTTTTTCATTAACATTGGAGATCATAGCCTAGATATTCTACTCCTTCAGACTGTGTTTTTATTTGTTTAATTTTTAACATTTATTTGTGTATTTGCTTTATTTATGTTTAAATTTTCTTTTTTTCAGATTTATTTATTCACCTATTTATTCATTTATTTATTTGTTTGTTTATTTATTATACGGTGTTCTGCCTGCATGTATCCCTGCAGGCCGGAAGAGGGCACCAGATCTCATTATAGATGGTTGTGAGCCACCATGTAGTTGCTGGGAATTGAACTCAGGTCCTTTGGAAGAGCAGTCAGTGCTCTTAATCTCTGAGCCATCTCTCCAGCCCTAAATTTTTCATTTACCTTAAATTTGTGATGCTAGGAGTTGCACCTAGGACCTCATACTTACCAGGCAAGCACTCTAGCATTGAGATTCGGCGTGGCAGCAAGTGCCTTTATATGCTGAGCTGTCTTATCCCCTCTCTTTAGGTTTTTGAGACAGGGCTCATATAGCCAGGCTGGTTTGAGTGCCTGATTCTTTGCCGAGTGGTGGGATTATAGGTGCATGCCCCCATCCCTCGCATTCCTTCTAAAAGTTTGAGACAGAGTCTCACCAAGTTCCCTGGGCTGGTCTTGAATATACTCTGAAGCCTAGGCTGGCCTTGAATTTGTGTTCCTCTTGCTTCAGCCTCCCATGAAGGTGAGATTACCAGGCCCGACTAGTTTTTACACTTCAGTCTATAAGAAAAAATACAAAGACTAAAGAGTACATTTGGTTAGTCGGATGTGGTGGCTTTTAATCCCTGCACCTGGGAGACAGAGGCATGTGGATCTCTGTGAGTTCCAGGACAACCAGGGCTATGTAGAGAAACCCTGTCTAAACAAAACAAATCAAAGAACAAACAGGCGAAAAGACTGTGTGTCTACAAGACCTAAAATGTTTGCTGTTTTTCCCTTTATAGAGCACATTTGCTGAGCCTTCTATCCCTTCCCCCTCTTTTTTAAAATAAGGTTTTGCATATAAGGCCAAGTAAGTGACATGATTTATGCCATGGTCACACTCTAGGTGTGACTGGGGCTTTGAGTCTCACCAAGACCTGACTATGTACAAGGAAACAGGCATGAAGTGGATTGTTTCTGACCACATTGTGCCCCAAGGACCTGGTTTCGGAGCCTCAGATGAGGGCTTACACCTGTGACAGTCAGTTTCAGACTTGTTCCCTGATTTTACATACTGCTTTTCAAGAACCCAGCTCTCCGAATGTTTGGAAAACAGTCAAATGGATCCATCGCCATAGTCAGATGCTTAAGATTGGCTATGGCCCAGTTAGACTCATTTGTATCTCATGTTGTATTGGATTGCACTACCAAATACTACTGAGCATTCAGTTACACCCTAGAATTTTCAATGGAGAGATTAAGGCATCAGAGAAATAGTCTTTTGTTTGTTTGTTTGATTGGCTGGTTGTTTTTCTGTTTTATTTCTATGGGTTGGTGGTAATAAGTATATGGATAACGGCTCCCATTATGACTGAGGGAGGATATCCTTGGTTGTTCTTGGTGAAGTTCCATCTTACAGGGAGTAGGTTGGGGGAACTCCATTTGAAGGTTGCACATGAGTGGAAGAGCAAGGGTCCTTGAGGTTTGGGAGCCATCTGAATGACTTTTTCCCTTGCAGCCAGAGTCTGTCTACCTTGGCTCTCATCGAGGAGTTCCTAGGGAAACGAGACGTGCCCTGTCTGCCTGGGGCCGAGGGGCAGGGAGCCCAGAAGTGGGTTCGAAATGTCAGCTACTTCCGTGAGTTTATTGCTGCGTTGTTTCTGGAGTCTTAGCAAGATCTATTTAAGGGCTTCCTCTTTCTCTGTCTTTTTCTCTTTTCCAACTCCATTCTTCTTCAAGTATATAGAAATACATGATTAGCCAAGAAACAGGGAGTTACTGAAAGGCAGCTTTTGAGAAAGAACCACCACTAGGGCTGGAGAGATGACTCAAGTGCTAGGGCTAAAGACACGTGTGACCATGCTGGCTCAAAAAGCTGGCTTCTAAGAGGGCGGAGTCACTGTGTGGGGTGGCTGGAGGGGCCTTGGGTAGAAGATGGGAAGAATTTGGAAGTTTAGAGCCACTATGGCCTAAAGACTGTCCAAATCAGAGTGAGCATGAACCTAGATCATACTTTCTCTATAGGGGAGCTAAGTACTCCCAAGGGGATGACAAGTTTGGGAGTGTGTCTGTGGGGGGATGTGTAATTTATAGGTCCGTGTAACCATGTCTGCATTCTATCTATAATATTAATATTTCATGGAAGACATGGTGTGGTTGAGAAAAGGTGTCTAAAAGTGAATGGTAGTAAAAGAAATAAAAGTTGAGGAATGCTGGCCCTACCCTGTTGGCATTTGGCCTAGACTTTGGCTATACATGTCTAACCTATGTGCTGTAGGATATTCAGTAATATCTGTATTGTTTTCCAACTTGATGTCACTAGCCTCTTCAGTTTTGAGAACTAAAAATGCCTCCAATCATTGCTAGATTGTTCCCTGGGGGTAGGAGAGTGGAGAACCACTGGCCTAAAGAAATGCTTTAGAGAAATGGAGGTTCAGAGCTTGTGTTTTCTGTAGGATTGTCCAATGAGGCAGTGGTGAGCTGTGCTTCAGTATTACAAAACTCAGGTTAGAAAGTAAGCTGGGGTCCTGATTGAAAACACTAATACTAGGCAACTAAAACGTCTGCTTGCTATAACACAGTAATTCAGTTCCCTGTCTGGTATATCGTATCCTTGACTTGTCCTTTCCCCAGTACTTACGCTGCTTCCTAAGTGAAGGTGATAATTTCTTCCACGTGTGAACTTTGGTCGTTTTGTTCTTAATGAATGACAGCTTCAAGTCTTTTTCTTTTTTAAAGACAGAGTCTCACTACGTAGCCATGGTTGGCCTGGGACTCACTACGTAGACTAGGTTGGCCTCGAACTCTTAGATCATTCTGCCTTTGCTTCCCAAGTGCTGGGATAAACGTTGTGCATTACCACACCATACCCTTTGGGGTCTTTTTTTAAAATAGCAAGTTCTTAACATCAAGAGCTTTATTTAAAAAAGAGAGAGAGAGAGAGAGAGAGAGAGAGAGAGAGAGAGAGAGAGGAGGAAGGAAGGAAGGAAGGAAGGAAGGAAGGAAGGAAGGAAGGAAGGAAGGAAGGAAGAGAAAGAAAGGAAGGAAGGAAGGAAGGAAGGAAGGAAGAAAGAAAGAAAGAAAGAAAGAAAGAAAGAAAGAAAGAAAGAAAGAAAGAAAGAAAGAAAGAAAGAAAGAAAGAAAAAGAAAGAAAGAAAAGCAGCAGTGTCTTGCTGGGCCTGGTGGCACACACCCATAAACCCAGCATTTAGTGGCTGGGGAAGATGATTGTGAGGTGAGAGCTAGCCGGGACTATACAGTGACACTGTGTAAAAACCAAACTGTCTCAGGGAAGAGGAGTGATGGAAGAACATGGTCAATATTAAAACACAAAAGCCTTGGTGCTCCTTTACTCACTAGGAGTCCCTAAAGAAGCTGGGTGGGCATTTTGAGTCAGTCTTTTCTAAGATCCATCAGTGAGTCTTAGGCACTGTTTAGTCTAGAAACCCTCGCCTTAGAATTCACTAGAGGGGAAAAATGTGTTTTATACATTTCTCTCCCCATCCCCCGAGACAGGGTTTCTCTGTGTAGACCAGGATGGCCCCAAACTCAGAGAGGTCTATCTGCTTCTGCCTCCCAAATGCTGGGATTAAAGGCATGCGCCACCACTGCCTGATTGGATTTTTTAGTTTTATGTTACATGTAAGAGTTACTTGAGTCTACTTTCACAGTGCTGATGTCCAGGCTCCATCTTAGACCCATGGTGTGCCCAGTGGGTAGACATTTTGTTTTGTTTTGTTTTAAAAACATTTGGAGGGTTGGAGAGATGGCTCAGTGGTTAAGAGCTCATACTGCTTGTTCTTGCAGAAGACCAGAATTTAGATTCTAGTGTCTATGTTAAGTAGGTCACAAATACCTATAGCTCTAGCTCCTAGGGAATCTGATGCATGTGGCCTCTGCATGCACATGCACTCATATGTATATACCTACACACAGACATAGTAACATATACAATTAAAAATAAAATAAATGCTTTTTCTAAAAACCCACATATTTTTGCAGTGACTTTGCTGAGTTTCTCTGCCCTCATCTATTCATTGGGTTTGTTTTTCTTTCTTCCTAGGGCTAGATGGTAGCACCCCTGCCTTCGAGAGAGAGCGGCTCATTAATCAGTTCAATGATCCCAGCAACCTCACCACCTGGTTGTTCCTTCTTTCCACAAGGTGAGTGGAGTCTGTAAGGGGCTGTTCCTGCAATTTGCCACCTGGGCAGGTACCGCAGAGTTTCATCTAAATCAGAGAAGAGCTCTGCTCAGGTTTGTAATTTGTTTTTTGAGGTCAGAAAGGGGATCCCGGGAAAAGTTGTTATGAAGGTAGTCATCATAGTGTCATAAAGTTCTTTGAGACCTTCATTAATAATTGTCATAATTAGATTTTCTCTCAGGGGTGCTTTATGGCAAGGAGTGCTTTGTTACATTAGATGATGTGATATCAATGTAAGTAAAAATGCTTTAGAAAGTGAAAAGGGCCCAATCTCAGCAATCAGGAGGTAGGAGGATTTTGAGTTTAAGGCCAGCCTGAGTTCTATCACTGAGTACTGCCTCAAAACACAAGAACAAACCAATATGAAAAACAAATTGAAAATGTAGTATAACTGTAAAAGGCTGATGTTTTCTGTTTCATGACGAGTACTTTAAAGGCTCTGTTGCTTTTTACCAACAGTGTTCAACAGTGTATGGGTTCTTTTTCATTTGTTTGTCTGAAATGAGGTCTCATGTAGCCCATGCTGGTCCTTAGCTCCTGATCTTTCTGCCTGTACTGCTCATAAACTGGGATTGTAGGTTCGTGCCACCATTCCCGGTAGATAGGAGTCTTTCATCCCCCTTAGGTATTAAAGTAAAGACACTGGGAACATTTTGTGTACAGACATTTCTACTCACTAAGGGACAGCACTCTGGAGCTATATGTAGGGGTTTGCCTTTTCCAGGGGTATGGAGAGCTATAGACACTGTTATATTGGACTTCAGGACACACTTTTCAATGTTTGAGGAGCAAGCATCGTGTTTATCAGGACAACAAAATTCTTGAGTTTGCTATGCTTGAGACAAAGAGTGATGTTGGTGTAGGAGTCACAGAGAGCAAAAACTTACTAGAAAACCATCTTTAAGACTAAGAGCTCTATGGTTGTTGCTTATGTCTTCAAGGGCCGGATGCTTGGGAGTGAATCTGATTGGTGCCAACCGAGTGGTGGTATTTGATGCTTCCTGGAACCCTTGCCATGATGCCCAGGCAGTTTGTCGGGTATACCGTTATGGCCAGAAAAAGCCCTGTCACATCTATCGCCTTGTAGCTGATTATACTCTTGAGAAGAAGATCTATGACCGGCAGATTTCCAAGCAGGGCATGTCAGGTGTGCCATCTTCCAGGCTATTCCAGATATACTTCCATACCAGCTGCCGTCCTACACGGGGTCAGGGGTGTGAGGGGAGGAGCAGGGCATGGGAACACAGATAGGCTTTGGATCAGAATGCCAGAAGTTTCTCCCATATCATTCTAATTCAGATCATTAAGGAGACTGGCCTCATATTGTGGAAAGTAAGTTTAATAAGAGGAGTTAGTTAGTAGTTTTCTATGCTGTTTCCATTTTATCAGGGCCCTTGGCCTGTCCTTTGACTTTTGTGTGTGGAGGACTTTTCCTTATTGTCAGTTAAGCCACTTTCTCCCTGCTGACCTATGTAGTTGTGTTTGCAGTCTGCTCTGGCGTGTGCTGACTTTGTTCTTATCTTTTCCCTCTAGACCGGGTAGTGGATGATCTCAACCCAATGCTGAACTTTACCCGGAAGGAAGTGGAAAACCTGCTGCACTTTGTTGAGAAGGAGCCAGCTCCCCAAACATCTTTGGATATAAAGGGGATCAAGGAGTCAGTCTTGCAGCTTGCCTGTCTGAAGTACCCTCACCTTATCACCAAGGTAAATACCCGATGTACATGACATCCTTGGTGTGGCAGACCCGTCAGTGAAGGCTTGTTTGGCAAACCTGCTTCTTTCTGAAGTGGTGCATGCACACGCCTGGGACTGAAGTGATCTTTTGCTTACCCCACCTACCTCCACCCCTTGTCTGGTCTTTGGAGTGTTGAGCTTAGTCAGCCCTGTCTAACAATCTGACCACTGAATCTCCCTAACAGAAGGAGGAAGTAAGTTCTGAATGCAGGTGAATTCTGTGAACTCTCTATTCTTTTGGTAGGGAATATAAACTTAGGCATTTAAAACTGATACTAGTTGTGAACTCTATTGTTTATTTTTAAGATTTATTTTTACTTCTAGTTGTGTGTATGTGTTTGTCTTTGTGGGTATGTACATGTGAGTGCAGCTACCCATGTAGCCCAGAGGTGTTGGATCCTCCCGTAGCTGGAGTTATAGGAAGCTGTGAGCTACCCAACATGGGTGCTGGAAACTAAACTTGGGTCCTCTGCAAGAGTAGTATATGCTCTTAACTCTTAACCACAGAGTCATTTCTCCAGCCCCTTTTTAATTTTTAAAAAGAGCGTGTGTGTGTGTGTGTGTGTGTGTGTGTGTGTGTGTGTGTGTGTGTGTACACAAATGTGTGAACTCGTGCACCCACCGTGGCATGCATGTGGAGATAAGAGTCAATTCTCTCTTTCTCCCTGTATGTGTATTCTGGGAATTGAGCTCAGGTCACCGGGGTACAGCTCACT
This sequence comes from Peromyscus aztecus, assembly GCA_902168405.1. NCBI lineage: Eukaryota > Metazoa > Chordata > Mammalia > Rodentia > Cricetidae > Peromyscus > Peromyscus aztecus. The sequence continues at coordinate 15,780 of CABHPQ010162815.1, read as the reverse complement.
AGCCCATGAACTACACTCTTGACAGAACCTGCTTGCCTATAAGCAGACTTTTTGCCAGTGTTGGAAACAACCAACCTCGTCTTGGTTCCATATAAGACTCACTGTACATCAGTTGTATTTGCACAAAGACTAGTAATTAAACCCAATGTCCTGTCTCCAGGAGCCTTTTGAGCATGAGTCGTTGCTCCTCAACCGAAAGGATCACAAGCTGACCAAAGCTGAGAAGAAAGCAGCAAAGAAAAGCTATGAGGAGGACAAGCGGACATCAGTACCCTATACGCGCCCGTCGTACGCGCAGTACTACCCTGCCAGTGACCAGAGCCTGACCAGCATCCCTGCCTTCAGTCAGAGGAACTGGTGAGTTGCTGAAGGAAGAGAGTCTGGCTGGTCGAGAATCACATTCCTTTCATCCAGTTCCTGTTCAACCAAAGGGAGAGTGTACAGCCTGCTCTTTGGCTGCTCTGAAAAGAAGGTCCTGCTCTAGGGTCAGGTGTCAGAGCAGCTCAGCAGCACGTGTTCTGAATGGCTCTAGTTTTGATGACCTTGGCTAGAGAAATGAGCTGCTGATTTTGCCACTCAGCGGAGCCCTTCTGGTGGAATGGTATAAAATGGTGGTTTTATGGGGCAAACTTTAAGTCACGTGTATATAACAACCAAAGAGGGCATCTTCTTCATGCATCAAGACCAAAGATACAGAACTCAGGAAGCTTATTGACAGGTAGGGTTGGTGAGATGTTCAGCAGAGAGAGTACTCTGTATGTAAGCCTGAGGACCTGAGTTCAATTCCTAGAACCTACAAGTAAGTGGGAGGAGAAAACTGACTCTACATAGAGCTGTCCTCTGACTTCCACACACATGCCTTGGCAAGCATGCACAATAATAATATTTTTTTTCCTTCATTATTTATTGAAGAATTACTATGTGCAAAGCATTCACACATGGCCTGGCAGAGTGCATTTAAGTACAAAGAATCAACAGAGCCATTCCAAATCAAGTGTAGGAAAAGGCACACACAGATGTCTTGAGGTAGGAAATACCAACAAGTATAAAAAGTTTTTAAAAGCTTAGCAAGAGGAAGTTAAATCTGCTATCAGAAAACCAAATGTGGTGGTGCATGCCTGTAATCCCAGCACTCAGAATGTAGGGGCAGGAGGAGAAATTTAAGGTTATCCATGGTGAGATTGAGGCCAACCAGGAGTATATAAGTGATGGTGGTGGGAAGAAGAGACTGGGGGGTAGGGGGATGGGGGTGGGAGTTGGGGAGACAGGACAGACATAAATGCAGAGAGAGAGAGAGAGAGAGAGAGAGAGAGAGAGAGAGAGAGAGAGAGAATATGAATCTTGATCTTGAATCAGGAGTAATAACTTTGTCATGTATCATCTAGTTGAAAGGTGAGCCAGGAAGAACACACCACTGACCATGGGTGATATTCTGTTAGAAAGAGATGCACAGCCAGATCTCTCTCTGGCTGTAGTACTGCCATAGAAGTCGGGCTTTGTGCAGGGGCTCTGGTTGCTCCTGCATTTGTGCGGTGGTCATAACTAGAGAGACACTGTGGAGACTGACCTAGATAGGAGCAGGAGGAGCATCATGAAGTAGTTTGGAGTAGAGAGGGGCATCTGTGTAACTTACTGAGGTTGGGGATATGTGTGAGAGAGAATCAGAGAGTGTGAAATGATGCCAGAAGTTGGGATTGATGATCATCTGAATATGTGACATCACGTAGGTGAGTCAGGATCAGTTCTGCCCTTTGGATTTCAACTTCAATGGTATCAAGAGCTTGCTCTCCCTTTTTATATTTTTGTAGCATCTAATCTTCCCTTTCGATCTAGTTCCTGATGTAGATGGTCTGATTTCTAGAGAAGCAGATGGTACCTTCTATGTCTGAAAGGCATTACTCCACTAACATCTGACTGCTTATCTCTGGAAATGACCTTCTTTCTCTGCTATGGTATCTCAGTCATGCCTCTAGGCTTCTTTAGAATTGACTAGATAGACTCTGTGTGCTCCTCCAATGCTTCTCTCAGCAGTAGCTAAGGGTGAAGGGCATATAGTAGCTCCGTGGCTGTTCTGTTCAACTCTGTAAATGTGCTTGGTTTTTTTTTTCCTGCAGGCAGCCAACACTGAAGGGTGATGAAAAGCCTGTGGCCAGTGTTCGTCCTGTACAGTCCACCCCCATCCCCATGATGCCCCGGCATGTCCCACTCAGTGGCAGTGTAAGCGCTGCCTCCAGCACAAATCCATCCATGAACTTCCCCATCAACTACCTGCAGCGGGCAGGAGTCCTTGTGCAGAAAGTGGTCACCACAACAGGTTGGGAATTCCTGCTTTCTTTTCCGGGGATTTTTTTTTATTTTTTTATTTTATTTTTTTTTTTTTTTTGGTTTTTCAAGACAGGGTTTCTCTGTGTAGTTTTGGAGCCCGTCCTGGATCTCGCTCTGTAGACAAGGCTGGCCTCAAACTCACAGAGATCTACCTGGCTCTGCCTCCCAGGTGCTGGGATTAAAAGCATGCACCACCACCACCCGGCCTGGAGATATTCATTCATTCTGTCTGTCTGTCTGTCTGTCTATCATCTATCTACCTACCTACCTACCTACCTACCTATCTTATCTATCTATTTCTTTAAATTAGCCCTTCCTCCTCCTTTCTTTTTTTTTTAACCTTAAAGATTTATTTATGTGTGTGGCTATTTTGCCTGCATGTGTGTGAATGCACCCCATGTGTACCTAGTGCCTGCAGAGGTCAGAAGAGTATGTTGGATTCCCTGGAACTGAGATGACAGTGTGAGCTGCTGTGTGGGTGCTAGGAACCAAATCTGGGTCCTCTGCAATAGCAGCAGGTGCTCATAACCATTTATTTTGTGTTCATATATATGCCACAGTGCTCATGTGGGCCCTGGGATCAAGCTCAGGTTGTCAGGTTTGACAACAGAGCATTTTATTCACTGAGCTATCTCACTGGCCCAATGTTCTTTTGTAATTTGATGTTCATCCAGTAAGTGTCTGTTAAACACCCTTTGTATAGACCTGACCATATTTGGCACTGTAGGTAAATATGAAGGTTCCCTGATCTTGAAGAATTTGCATTCTAGTGAAATATCTTAATATAATATATGTCTTGGGTTTTTGTGGTTGTTGCTTTATTGTTTTAAAATGGTGGTAAGTGGAATTCTGTGAATACCACAGGGACTCTGGAAATGTTACTGGAATATCAGTTTGGGTTTCAAAGGTTTTCAGAGATATGAATGTGCTGGGCCTGCCTAAACGCAGGGTCAGCAGGCTATAAAAGGGGCAGCCTACCGAGTTAGGAGACCTGAACCCTTAGGATGCTCCTTTTCTGTGTCAGGTTGCTGTAGATTGGGCATGCTGGGCCAGAGAGCAGTAGAGGGAGGTGGGTGTTCCAGCCAACTCCAATGTTAGTTCTGAGATTCAGAGTGACTGGGGGCAATGATTTTCCTCTTCACTTACTATTTAGAAGTATCCATGCTATACACATTTTGATGAAAGCAATATATGACATTTATTAACAGTTGTGAAATAAACTGAACAAAATCTCTGTTAATCTTATTTCTCAATGCAGTCTTGAAATACTCTTTTCCAGTTGTGGGGTAATGCCAGCAAGAAAGATCAGAGCACTTTTGGAACCTAAAATGATCTGGAACAAATTCAAATAGTTCAGAGTGGAGAAAAATAGAAACAGCCGTTCAAATGAATTTTTTCCCTAAACTAAGAACCCTATGAATTTTTAATTAAAGCAAAGAAAGTTGATCAGAAGCATGGCCGGCTGTCTTAGCAGCTTTGGTTTTCAGAGTAGTCTCTGATGAGATGATTGTGAAGGCTTTTGTTGTTTAATCGTCTCTGATTAGATCTACAGAAAGGCTGTGGGACACTAGTTAGGACCTGGGATGGATGTGAGACTTTGTTTCCTTCTTTTCTCCAGTCAAGCCCCATGCCATCTAAATGCAAGGTCTGTTTTCCACTAGATATTGTTATTCCTGGACTCAACAGCTCCACAGATGTTCAGGCAAGAATCAATGCTGGTGAGAGCATCCATATCATCCGGGGGACGAAAGGTAAGAGCCTAGCCAAGGGCCTTTGTATGAGAGTGCTAAGCTGAGAATCAGAATAAATACTTACGGTTTAATCTAGAGAGGGCATAGGAACTATCCCCTAAGACCTTCACATTTGGGAGAATAGAATGTGGCGTTTCTATGAGCTGACATTGAACGAGGATATCGGTCAGTGGCGTAAAAGAAGGGAATTGGGGTTCCCATGTTTCTGTATCTTTTGTTTTTATAGAAAATCTTGGGGTGAATATGTATAGATGTAAAAATACCAAAACTGTGGGAAAGAGTTATGGAGTGGGTTGTGAGCCAATGTATGTGCTGTTGTGTCATTTATATACAATGTCTTTGAGCCAGGGTGGTGGTCCCAAGCTGGGAAATACATACTGTACGTGAATTAGTGCAGATGTGTTGCACAACAGAATTTTTAGTGTGGTAATTTTACAAAGCCCAATATTTTGCTAGGTGTAGTGGTGCACACCTTTAGTCCCAGTACTTGGCTGGCAGAGAAAGGCAGATCTCTGTGAGTCTGAGGCCAGCCTGGTCTATGTAGTAAATTCAAGGACAGCCAGAGCTTATAAAGACCCTATGTCAACAAAACAAAACAAACAAACAAACAATTAAAAACCAATAAATAAATAAATAGCCCAACATGTTTCTGGCATTCTTCCAGAGGAAGATGATGTCACTGAAATGAAAAACATGGGCTTAATAGTATAAGGACACAAACAACTGAGCTTGTTTCCATAGTTGTCCTTCTCTAGTGCATGTGTTGTGTGCGTCCCCACACACACCCAGCTCCCATAGTCTGCCACTGAGTGCCATCCTTGTATGAGGCTGCTTGAAGCTTTATGTTTGGGAGGATTTTGCTCTAGTCTCCATTGGATCAAGGGGAAAAGGACCACAGAGTACACAGAAAGCTCTCCCTAGCCTGGCAGTGATGGTGCGTGCCTTTAATCACAGCACTCAGGAGGCAGAGGCACGCGGATCTCTATGAGTCCAGCCTGGTCTACAGAGCAAGTTCTAAGGCAGCCAACACCTCAAAGAGAAACCCTGCCTTGAAAAGCCAAATGGGGGGGGGGGGGGGGGGGGCTCTTCCTAGTATGGAACCCAGCCTTTTAACTGTGCTCTCCTTAGAGCAAGGATCCGCAGACTGAACTGTGTGTGTCATGTCTAGCCTGCTTCTAATACTATGCCAGAAGTCTATTGTATATTTTACTTTTTCTTTTTCTCCCCCCCCCCCCCTTTGGCTTTTCAAGACAGGGTTTCTCTTTGTAGCAAAAGGGTCCATTTTCCAGACCAAGAGGAGGATCTGGGCCAGAGTGCCCGGGAACCAGAGCTTGTCTTAGGTCCTGTTTACTTCCATTGTTTTGGTACTTTCTGGAGTATTCTCCGGAGGTTAAGCTCTATGAGACAAGCCCCTTTCTGTCTTAAGTGTTCAAGTTTTAAAACTGCCTGGTATGTGGTAGGTTAGCAATCAATATTTACAGACTAGATGAGTCGTTATGAATCTAGACTTCAGTTTTCCTGACCTTATTACAGGTGTCTTGTGGGTGGGGTTGGATCTACTTTTATAGGCACTTTCCAGCCCATGGGGCCTGGAGTTTCCTGCAGGCTCTTGACAGTCTGTCTAATATCTCTTAGGGACATACATCCGCACCAGTGATGGACGGATCTTTGCTGTCCGGGCGACTGGCAAACCAAAGGCCCCTGAAGATGGTCGGATGGCTGCCTCAGGTATGGTAGTCTTTTACTTTCTATTGACCTACTCAACATTTATTTGGTTTACTTATAATTAATGTACTTTCTGAATAAATAACATATATAAGTTTTGTGATTAGAACATGAAAAAGGGACAGGTGATGAAAAATAAGTTCTCCTTTCCTCCTCTCAATCCTCCTTGGTCCTCCCTGGGTTCTGCTCTGCTTTATTGTTTTAAAGATATCCCATACATGGTAAAGGGTTGTGTGCACATACAGATGTAACTGTGTGCATTTTAAGTATTTAGTATTTCTTTGCATTTTCAAAACAAATGCTAGTATACTATACTTTATAACACACAACCCCCCCCTCCCCCCACCCCGCTCACCAGGGATAGCTTATTTCTTATCCTTTGTTCTAGACATGCCTTGGTGAAAGTTTCCTATTGATTTACATCTAGGTTATTGTGGGGGGCCGTTCTCGGGTTCCTCATGGCTTTACCCAGCAGGTCCACATAGAGGATGATTAGGACCACGGGCCTGAGTGCAGGTGTCTGAGATGGTCTGCACTTGGCTGTGCTGGGGGAGGAGGTCATTTGCTCCACCCCCTTGGTGTCTCTAAAAAACCCTGGGGCAGAGACAGTCGGGGCCCGTTGGAAAAGGTTCCAGGCCCTCTCGAAGCTATCCTTTATTTTCTATCTATTTATCGCCGCGATATTCTCCGCAATAAATCCTTCTATCTAATATTTCCTGCTGCTCACACTCAAGAAAACTCTGGGAAGCTGTGGGGTTGGTGGGAAAACGCCCCACAGGTTATTAGTACTGGCTTGTGGGGTTGTTTCTGGGACACACTCCTAGAAGTAGAATTTTCGGTCAAGGGTGTATCTGTGGCTCGTGAACAATGCCAAGTTCGCCTCACTAGACATGGTTTTCATATATCATTCTACCACTGAGATAGGAGAGCCGGACTGTCTTAGCTTTGCCGCTGTAGCCTTTGCTTGTGGGTTAGGAGGAGGGAACTACTGCATGTCTGTATTTCCTGCACCTACACCCAAGGATTGTTAATTTCCTATTAATCTCCTGTCTTTCCTTGCCTTTCTGTTATGTGAATTATTGGTAAGCTGAAGATACCACGCTATTTTATCCATAAACACTTCAATGTACATCTCTTAAGATTAAGGACATTTATGTACTAGCTACATCATAATCATACTAAAAGAAAAATTAACAATAATTCCATAATCTTACATAATATCCAACTTTTATCCAGATTTCCTAGTTTTCCAAATTATTTCTCATAGCTAGGTTTTGTTCTGTCTTAAACTTAGATAGGATGTCTTTGAACTTCATTTGTATCTTTTTATCCCTTGGTCACTACCTGTTGATCCCAGAAAAAAATCTGACCAGTTAGTTTTAAGAAAAATTTCCAGCTAGGCACAGTGGTGTACACCTTTAATCCCAGCATTTAGCATTCAAAAGCAGAAGCAGAGGCAGGCAGATCTCTGTGAGTTTGAGGCCAGCTTAGTCTCTGCATAGTGAGTTCCAGGCTAGCCAGCTATACATAATGAGACCTGGTCTCCAAAAAGGCGAAGAATTTTCCAATGTTTCATATCCATTATTTCGTAGTGTTCACTTTATAGAATTGTTCAGACAGAGGAGGGTGCAGGGAAATCCCATGTCCTTTCATGGGCTTGTGCATTAGTCTTCTTGTTGCTATGGTAAAATACCTGGCCAGAAGAAACGTGAGGGAGCAGAGGGCTGTTATCTTGGCTTACAGCTGAAGGGAACACACTTCAGAAGGAAGTGATGACAGCAGAAGTTGAGGTGGCTGGTCACCTATGTGCATTCTCAGGAAACAATAATCAGTGGGAATGCTCAGCTCACTTTCTCCTTTTTATTCTGTCTCACACCCTATCCCATGGAATGACGCTGCTGCCCACAGTTAAGATGGGTTCTCACCTCAGTTAACTTAATCTAGAAACTCCCTCACAGACATGCCCAGAGATTTGTCTCCCAGGCTATTCTTGATCATGGTCAAGTTGATAGTCTTAACCATCACAACTTGTTTCTGGAATCAAAAGATTTCTGTCTTTGAGACTGGGGAAAGTTGACTGGATGATATTTAAGTATCAAACAATGAGAATTTGGGGACTACAGTACAAAATTTATTCTTTTAATAGAATTGTTTTTCCCTTTTCATTCTGGTTTCAGTTACCTATATTTTATTTCCAGGTTCCCAGGGGCCTTCTCTTGCATCCACAAGCAATGGCAGACACAGTGCCTCATCACCCAAAGCCCCCGACCCTGAGGGACTGGCCAGGCCCGTCTCTCCTGACAGCCCAGAAATCATCAGTGAGCTCCAGCAGTATGCAGATGTGGCCGCAGCTCGGGAATCCCGCCAGAACTCCCCAAGCATCAGTACCGCCCTGCCTGGCCCCCCGGCCCAACTAATGGACAGTAGCACCATTCCTGGGACAGCTCTTGGAACTGAGCCATACCTTGGGGGTCATTGCCTCAATAGTTCCCTCTTGGTGACTGGCCAGCCCAGTGGTGGCAGGCACCCAGTGCTGGACCTAAGGGGCCACAAGCGAAAGTTGGCCACTCCATCTGCCACCCAGGAGTCAGTCCGTCGGCGGTCCAGGAAGGGCCATCTGCCAGCCCCCGTGCAGCCCTATGAACACGGGTATCCAGTTTCTGGCGGGTTTGCCATGCCACCCGTCTCCTTAAATCATAACCTCACCACCCCCTTCACCTCCCAGGCTGGGGAGAATTCCCTGTTTATGGGCAATACCCCTTCCTACTACCAGCTGTCCAGTTTGCTGGCAGATGCCCGCCTGGTGTTTCCAGTGACTACTGACCCTCTGGTACCAACAGGCCCTGTCAGTTCCTCTTCCACGGCTACCTCAGTCACTGCCAGCAACCCCTCCTTCATGCTCAACCCCTCTGTGCCAGGGATACTACCCAGCTACTCACTCCCATTCTCACAGCCACTCCTGTCCGAGCCGAGGATGTTTGCGCCTTTTCCTTCCTCTGTCTTGCCCAGCAACCTTTCTCGGGGCATGTCTGTCTACCCAGGCTATATGTCCCCACATGCAGGCTACCCAGCTGGTGGCCTCCTCCGGTCCCAGGTGCCTCCATTTGACTCCCATGAGGTTGCCGAGGTGGGGTTCAGCTCCAATGATGATGAGGATAAAGATGATGATGTGATAGAGGTCACTGGGAAATAGCTAGGATGCTCCTTCCCACCTCACTTGGGGCCCCAGCAGGTTCCCACCAAACTGGAAGGCAGTGAACCTGGTCTTTCTGAAAATAGGGTACTTGGCAAGAGGGAAAAGAAGACAAAGAAGAGTGGTTGGCCATAATGGCAGGGCTCGATTGCTGTTTATTAGAAAAAGAAAAGAAAAACAAACAAACAAAAACCCCAGAAACCCCAACAGAGCCGCAATAGTGGGAAATCAGGGACCGAAAACAGGAATGGAGGGCAGCGCAGGCTGCCTCTTCCTTCCAGCTTGCTTATGCTGTCTGCTTATTGCCCATCTGAGTGTACAAGAGCTCATATCCTGTTCTGCCTTTGGGAACATCTCACCCAAGAGCTGCCTTACTGAGTGACTTAGTTTGGCCTGGGGATGGGAGAAGAGGGAGGGAGATGAGGGCGGGCATGGGGAGCAGACTAAGATTCCATATCACGTGGTATCTTTTTAGGAGGTTGGAAGGATGCAGACCAGGTGGTGTGTGTGTGTGTGTGTGTGTGTGTGTGTGTGTGTGTGTGTGTGTGTGTGTGTGTGAAAGAGAGAGAGAGAGAGAGAGAGAGAACACGGAACACGTATGTAGCAGAATGGGTGAAGGTGGGAGGGGAGGGAGGGAAAACTAAGGTAAACTAAAAGGAAATGAATTTATCTTTTTTGGAGTGTAAATCAGAGTGTGCTGGTTTATGGCTACTAAATTGAACATCAGAATGAGTCCAGAAGAGCCATGGGCATCAGTTTCCTTCAGATAGGTGAAGAGAAGGCCAATCTAACCTAGTTTTCAGAGCCACCTTGGTTTAACTTGCAGGGAAATCATGAGAGTGAGAGCATTTCCAGTCTCTGACTCTCCACAGTGGCCGTCTCTGAGCAGATGTCTCTTTCTGCATGGGCTGGAAATGCTCTGCAGTGAGGTTAGTTCTGTGTGGTGGCCAGAAAAGACAGGCTTCACCAGGACAACTCAGCCCCTTAGGCTGCCTGTGCTGGTGGCCTTTTCTCTTTCCCTCCCTGTTAGAGAGCTCCATGTTAATTTATTTCTTATGGGCAATTATTTATTATTTTCATTTGGGGGCAGGGTGGTAGGGGGAGGTTATAAGGAAGACAGGAGTTAGTAAAGGAAGTTCTAAGATATTCCAGACCCCTAGCTACTGGTAAAAAAGGGTCCCAGATGGGTGGTGAATTAATTGGCCAGGGAAAGAGAATTAGAATTAACCAAGTATTAGATTAAACAACTATGTTGTGGGGACGTGGCCTCTCAGGAAAATCAGGGAGCCCTGAGACTGGCTAGTTGGGGGTGGTGAGATTCATTCCACAGAAATTGAAACTTGGGATCATGGACTTTGCTACTGGGAAGTAAATAACCTCCACATTTGGAACTGTTGTCTTCTATGATGATTTTACAAGCCAGTTCTCTCTGCTGAATAGTGAAACTGGATAGGTAGCTGCTGGGTTGAGGTAATGGACTATTGATTTCCAGTTGGGAATTTTCTTGGCCTCCCCAGCCTATCAGGTGATCGGTGTGGACCTGGTTGTTGTCCCCTCCATCTTCTCTGAAGGATCATGGGGAAACATTTTCTCTCTGTAGGAATCGCAAGTCCGGCTTTTGTTGTAAAAGAACACATGAGTCATTCTGATCTCCCTTTCCTTGTTCCAGATGTAAGGGCAGGGGCTTAAACATAAACACTGGCCATTTCCTTGGTGTGTACTGTCATGTAGCCCCCCTGCCCCCTGAATATTTCCAGGCAGTTCTTTGTGGTGAATAACACACATGTTGGTGTCTGACATTACCACCTTCCCTTGACTCCAACTTGATTGGGCAACTGCTAAATCTGTCTCCTAGTCCAAGAAGTATCTTAACCTCCTGCGACTCTTGACTAGCAATTTCCCATTATTGGGGGAACAAGGGACTTTCTAGGCAGACACTATGGGTTTTCTCAGAGAGACAAGGAGATAGCTGATGGGGTGTGTGTGTACTGTCCAGTAACACCAAAAGTGGACCTTTCTCTGTTTTCATACGCACCCTGTCAGACACTTAACTCTTCTACTCATAGAAGCCTTAGATCTACAATTTAGCTATGCAAATTGTTTTAATAATTTAAAAATAGCAGTTCCAACCAGTGCTTTCTCTGTGAAATGTAGCCCAAGAATGGATAGTCAAGGCTTTTTAATTTGAGTGGACTCTTGGGTTGAGGCTGGTGCGGTGGGAGTGAGCTAGTCCAGATCTCTATAATTTGAAGAACACACATAGAACTTGGGTTACATGGATGCTTCTCAGACCTTGGAACACTGAACTCCCAGACTTGTGTGTGTCTGTGTCAAGTGTGTCTGTGTTTTTGTCTGTGTGTTACATGGATGTCTCTCAGACCTTGGAACACTGAGCTCCCAGACTTGTGTGTCTGTGTGTATACCCTGCCAGCCAGGGAAACGGGTGTTTCTGTGTTCAGAAAGGAAATCACTAGAAATCATTTCAGTAGGGAACTGAAACTAGTCAGTTTTTAAGCTGCAAGGAAGTAAATGGGTATTCTGGGAGATAGCATGTGTCTGCTCTGCACTCTGTCATCCCAGGGCTTCAACTCACTTCAGCTTAGCAGAGGCCATAACTAGGCAAGGCTCCTGGTTAAAGAAGGCTTTTTGTGATAATGTGCACCTTCTATTGTATAGGGGTGGGAGTGAGTAGCATATTGATTCCATGGGCTTTGGCACCCATACCTCCCACCTAGCAAACCAAAAATATCTGGTTTTTCCTGTGGGCTAGTGGGGAAGTGTGTGTGCACACTAAACATGAGCATGTGATGAGGGGAGTAGGGACTTACAGATCTTACTGTACTTAGATTGGAAGCCCTTGGTGGTAAGTGGTCATGCTGGCTTACGCTTGAAATCCGAGACCTCAAGAAGCTGAGACAGGAAGATCAGCTTGGTCTCCATACACAGTGAGACCCTGGGGAAAGGCAGACAAAGATCAGGCTCATGCATTTTCTCTCACTGTTTCTATTTGTCTTTCATGGAGTTCAATCACTCTGGTATATTCTAAATTCTTATTCTAGGGAACACTACTAAATGTTGCCAGATGACACTTGAGATACTTGATTCCCTTTTCTTCTGTCTGTTCCCTCGGGTAGGGATGGAGTAGCTATTCAAGAAAAGGAGGAAGTGAACCATGTTGGGTCAGATCCTTCTTGATGGCTTGCTTAACTCTGAAGTCCTCGCCCCTTTGAGTTATGCTACTTAAGTATCTATTGTTTCCTGGCTTAAAGATAATTCTGTCTGGCCCTTGGAACTCACTTTTCTAGGAATTAATGTGTAGATTATATTTGTGACTTACAACTAAAAATGAAGTTCCCCACTCTGGGAGCATGAAGCAAAGAGCTGGGGAATGTTTTGCTGATTAGTTGAAACAAAGCATCAGCCATATAGATGGGACTGCTGGTAGCAAGCAGTATCTTTAAGCCTGACATTCATTGCTCTGGAACTGAGTCCTCCTCCCACGGGGAAAGGTTTTCTGGAGGCTTTACATTCCTTGTTTCTAGACTCTTGCTTCCCACCTTCCTTTGGTTTCTACATGATGAGTCCTGAGCCATGGCTTTCTGTGCATTCAACTAGGTTGCTCTCTCCCTACCATAGCTACTGAGAAGTCTCCCTTCCCCCAAAAGATGACTATGGCTCCTCTGCTGTCTAATTCCCAGGAAACCAGCACCTCAAGGCCGATCTGAAAATGCTGTGCTGCCCATTGCTCACCATCAGACTCAGTTCCTTCCCACTGACTCCTCTGCCCCTGTGTATTCAATTGCTGTAATCCCTCAATGTCTGTTCTGTGCCACTGGCTTGGCTCTAGGCCTTTTATGAATACCTGAGTCCTATAATGATGAACTAAGCAGGCAGTGTCCACCCTCTTTGCTTTTCAGGGACCCAAGTCTGCGCCTTTCCCCTGCCACAAGTCTGTTTGCTGTAGTCATCTGGTGTGCTGGGGAGAGATAGCCAGGCAGGCTGCATAATCTACAATGTAGAGGGCTGAGGGAGGTTTGGGCACTCTGTGCTACCACTACTAGGATGATGTTCAGATGAGAGGGGACCTCATACTGTGACCTGACCCAGGACCCTCCCTGGAAGAGAGTTCAGCCCAGCTGTGTTTGAGTGAGTGTGTGTATGCGTTTGCATGTGTGTGCTCATGTGCACTGTGGTGTAAAATGACTGTTATCTGGTTGTGTAACTCAGGGTAGGCTGGGGACTCACCAGAAGAATCCCTCCAGCCTGCCCAAAACAGGTTTTTTTCCTTGTACCCTCTTCAGAGGGATCAGAGAGAGGGTCCAGGTGGGTTGAAGGGGTTGTAATGGATAACCACTAAGGCCACACTGCTACCAGAGGAGTTGGGGGAGGGGAGGAGATGAGGTTGCCCCAAGGCCCTGGTACCTGGCTTTAGTTTTCTGTCTTCTTTCCTCAGGACGCCCCTGAGGCCCGGGACCTGTGCCTGGCTTAGAGGACCATCTGTGGCTGGGTGATCCAGCTGCTGGTGTGATCATGGGCTTCCCTCTCTCTCAGCTGGGCAGGCACTTCTGCCCCAGAGACTGGGCAACTGGCTGTTTCTATGACGTATTTATTTTTACTTGTGTTTCATGTCACTTTTTTAAAAAAGCAAACAGAACAATTGTAAGTCAGTATAACTGCCTATCAGTTTTCTTTATTTCTCTTTTTGTAAAATAAAATTTAAACTCAAGGCGTTGTTTGATCAAGAAGTTGTCTGGACAGCAGCTTATCTGGATGGTAATGAAAGGGATATAACAGAATGACAGGCTCTTGGACAGCACATGGCAGTAGAATAGGCAGCTAGCAGGATCTGTTAGCAGTGTCAGTCACTGGACTTTTCCTGCTTTTGCACACTTGTATCCTGGCTGAGAAGCTTGATGACTGTCTGAGCGGTTGGTGAGGAGTGTAGAGGGACCTGTGGGAGCCCACAGAGGTTTCCTAGTGAGATTTGAGCTTGCTTTACCCAGCAGGGCTGCATAAGGGGATGGATTGACCATGTGTGTGGTTACCAGGTGTTTGGAAGAGTCTGCACTTGGATGTGCTTTGATCTAGCAAGGGGAAGGCTTTTACCCTGCCCCTTGGCATTCCTATGAAAAGCCCTTTTGAAGAGACAGAAGGGGCGCATGGATTTTGATCTAGGTCCCCCTGAAGCCATCCTGTGTGTCTGTCTGTCTCATCTCTGCTCTCTTTCTATCTACTAATCCCTTATGCCTCTCCTCCTCTTAGGAACCCTGTAAAAGGTGGGGGTGGCCCCCCACACACACCTGAAGAGGGTTGAGTGCTCCTGCTGCATTTCCTGGCTCTTGGTAGAACAATGAAGCTGACTAGGAGTTGCTGAAACTAGTTAGTCCTCAGCTGTGGAGACATCCTGCAGAGGCAGCCCTTTCTAGGCTGAGTGGCTGGGGACTAAACCAGCTTCAGTTCCTCAGACAGTGGGGTTAGCAGTTGTGGCAAGCATTTTACACTGCATGAATATCCTCTGGCTGAGTTAGAGGGGCTCTAACAGGTTTTGGAATGGAAGGCGTGGGGAGGAAAGGGACAGCTCCATCTAACCCCATAAGTTTAATTACTTTAAGAAAAGGAGCCCTGAGGAGATATTCTCTGTCAATTTACACAGAACTAAAGAGCCTCAGTTGGTGATTCCTGGGAAAGAGGAAGGGCAAGTCTGGGCTTACAATAATGGAATATGTGCTATTGAGAGACAGCTGGGAGAAGGTGAGTGGATCTCAGACCTGTTAGGAGTGTAGAAAGGGCCTTGCAAATGAGTCTGCTGCCCCCTAGTGGCCACTGGATAGTGCGCAGTGTTGGAAACACTAGGAGATGAAGCCTGGTGGGCAGATCCCCAGTTGCAGGCCAACTCTCCTACAATATGGTGCTGAAACTCCTAAGGCACATCTGGAACTCCCATACTAGGTTCTGGAGCTCCCAACCAGGCTAAAGGAAGTGAGCAGAGAGAACAAGATG
>CABHPQ010162814.1:8614-39737 GCA_902168405.1 Peromyscus aztecus | reverse complement strand
CTGATGCTGCCTGGGTGCAGGGTCCCTCTCAGCCTTTGGACTAAGTGTGGCTCCATGCAACAGAGACAAGATGGCAGAGGTCCTTGGAGAAAGCACAGCGGAAAGCAAGAAGCAGACAGTTTCTACCTTTCAGTCAGGAGCAGAAGCTGCAGCCCTGTGGTGGTGACCGCGGTGTGCAGGCTGCTCCCCAGCGGGGTGTGTGGGAGGAAGGCATGGATCCGTGGCAAGGGCTGTTCTGAGAACTCAATGTCTGTGGCTTGCCTTGCTGGGGTCAGTGAAGCAGGTGAGGTGGGGAGCCCTGGCCATGTGGATGACAGCCCCAGGGCAGACAGAGTGGCCACAGGGTCACGGACTCAGCTGACACTGAGAAACCGAGCCAGGGACACAAAGAACTGCTTGCCACCTAGGCAGTGCACCCTTCAGGCCTGGGACGAGGGGACTTGAAAGTCAGCTGGACATTTTCCTGCTGGAGAAATTGGGGTCTCAGAGGTCATGTGACTCCTCTGCGATTCTGCAGAGCAGCTAGGTGGCACCAGTCTTCCACCCCAGTAGAGATTCCTCCCACAAGGCTGTGGGGTCTAGCCAACCCAGAGGCCCCTGTTCCAAAATGCTTTATCTTGTTTTGTACTTAAAATAACCAAGTTTTTGTTTGTTTGTTTGTTTGTTTTGGGTTTTGAGATAGGGTCTCCACTTAGGTTCACTTAGGCTGGGCTTGAACTCCTTCATAGGAGAGCTCTGATCCATGCTGATGCTGAGCCAGGGTTTCTGTCTGTTGGAGAATGCAGGACAGGTGGTCACAGCCTCCTTCCCTTCCCTCTCCCAAAGGCCTCTAAAGCAACAGGTTCTGTGGCCACATGGCTTCCTCCTCCTTATGTAAAACAGTCGAGTTCTCCAACAGCTTTCCATTTGCATCTCCACCTGGCAGTGGAGGAACCACCAACAAAATCACATTCTGCTTTCCATGGGGCTGACATGAATCAGGGTTACAGGGAGACAGGTGGGCAGGACACACCTGGCCTATGTCCTCTGCTCTCCCTCTGCAGGCTGGGCTGTCTGAGGGTCTTTGTAAAGATGGCTCAGGGCACGGCAGGGGGATCTCTTCTCAGAGCCCGGCCCCACAGTGCTCTTCAGTGTCTGTTCCCATGCAGTATGGTACTCCTGCCAGCCTGTCTGTCCCGGGGGAGAATGTCTCTGTTCCTGGTGAGGCACAGGTGGGTGGCTGTGTGTTGAACAGGGCTCTCCCTCCTGGGAATGTCTTTTGGTCTAGAAACCAAAAGCACACAGAGAGGTGTCCCAGGCAGATCCCAGCCTAGATCCCTGCCCCCTGCCCACATTCTGGGGCCTGTGAGCTGCCAAATGACCAGGGCCATCTGGGGCCATGGAGGCAGATCATCAAACCAAGATCTTTACCATCTGCTACCCCAAAGGGTGTTGCTGGGGTCCTCCTCCAGAGTCTTTATCCACGGGTGTGACTTTGTTTCCAGGCAGGCGGTGTCTATCCGAGCTCAGTTGGCCCTGGGTCCTGAGGCAGATGGTCCTGGAGCTACTTAAAGGACAGCAGTGCCTGGGGTCAGATGGGGACAGAGGTGACACCTTTTCCTGCCTTCCCACCTGGAAAGTGGCTTTAATGTAGCCGAGCTTATTAATACTTCCTTCTGCTGACCTTGGGTACAGAATTATTGGGTCCGGGTCTGTTTACCAGAACGATACTGGAGGGGGCCTCAGGGGCCATCTGTGACACAATGTCCAGGGCCTTCCTGTCTGGAACAAGGACTTGAGACATAGAGTAGCAGGAACGTGTGGCTGTATTAGGAGTGAGAGTGAGTACAGTGTGTTCTCCATGGCCAGAGGGGGCCTGGACAAGCTTGTGGCTCATAGGCCCTCTGTCTGGGGCTTTTCTTTACAAAGTGTGTGTGTGTGTGTGGGGGGGTGCATTTTCTTGACAGGAGCGGACCTTTTCTTAACTGTAGCAAGTGATTGATTTTTCAGTTTGGTTTGCACAATCCTGGGAGGTCCAGGGCAGTCCAAGGGAAGGTCTTTCGGTCTTTCTTGGTTGCTGGGCACCAAGTTAGCCTTCCTATGACTCACAGTCACGTGTGTCTGACTCTGGAACCCTCCCCTGCTCTCCTCTGTTCTGCTGCAGGGACAGACTCCTGCAGGCCATGTCTCTGTTCTTCCTGCTCCCATCCTTGGGAGGCGCTGCTGGGGCACTACAGCAGGATGGAGCCAGTTCCTCCTGTCCCCTTCCAGCGGTAACAGACAAGACCACAGAGGTTCCAGCTTCCCTGGGTAACCCATCACTGGCCTTGGGAGCACCTCCCCTTCCTTCTGTCCCTTGCTGTTCCTCAGCTGTGATGTCAATTCTGGAATGCCTGGCTCATTTGTCCTTGGCTCCTTTATGCCCTGAGTTACCAGTTCCCGAAGGTCACGTCTCTGCATTAAACACTGGACAACTTTTTTTCTCCAGATCCATGCAGGCATACACAGCAGAGGAGGACCTTGGGTGTCTTTCTCTGCTGCTCTCTGCCACATTCCCTTGGGATAAGGTCTCAGAATCTAGAGCTAGGCTGGCAGCGGACCAGTCCTCCTCTCTACCCCACACAGTAAAGAAGTTACAGACATCAGTGGCCAGATTTCTATGTACACGCTTGGGGGCTAGAACCCAGGTCCTCATATTTGTGCGGCGATAGCCCTCTCCCCCGGGCCAGCTCCCCAGCTCCCCTCCTGCTTTTAGACTATGAACCTGTCAGGCTCACAGAAAACTCAGCTGATATCCACTTCAGTTTTCCTGTGCGTCTCAGGTCAGCTTGACCCCCGGCTCAAGGGCTCTGCCAGGACAATCCTTCCTTTCCTACGCCTGCCAGTGCCCCTGGGATGAACAGGTGTGTGTGTGTGGGGCAATTTTTAGGATAACTAGTTTTGGAGGAGGTGTCTTCTGGCTCACACAGCCCCCAGGCTCTGCTTGGAAGATATGCAAATAAGGCTCCGTTGCTGTGCTTGAGTTCTTCCAGGACATCACGGAATCTGGAACTGCGTAGGGTTCAAGGACTCTGACACCGGCCCTCCTGCCATCCACTCTGCAGCCCCTCACCACGCAGCCTCTATCCCTGCCAAGCCACTCACATGATCCAATGTAGTAGGAATATCATTCTAGACTCCTGTGGCCATCATTCCAAGGTGCTCAAACTGGGTGCCTTGTAATAACGGGAATTTATTCTCTCAGAGTCCTAGATGCTGGGGTCTGAGAGCCAAGTGTTGGCAGGGCCATGCGCTCACCAAAGCTTTTAGGGGAAGATCCTTCCTTATGCTCGCTGACTTCCAGAAGGCCACTGTTCCATGGCAGTGTTGTTCTAATCTCTGCCTCCGTTTTCATTTTTAAGTTATTTTTCTTTTTAGATAGGGCCCCAGTATGTAGCCCATGTTGGGCTCAAACTTGTGTTCCTCCTGCCTCAGCTTTCTGAGTATTGGGCTCATAGGACACACGCCACCACATTTGGCTCTCTCCATCATCAAACTTTTTTAAAAAAATATTTATTTAATTTGTGTGTATGTTATCTGCGTGTACCTATGTGAACCATGTGTGTGCTTGGTGCCATCATTGGTCAAAAGTGGGCATTGGATACCCTGGAATTTGAGTTACAGGTACCTGTGAGCCTTGTGGATGCTGGGGATGGAAACTGGGTCCTCTGTAAGAGCAGCAGCAAGTGCTCTTAACTGCTGAGCCATCTCATCACCCCTAAGCC
Organism: Peromyscus aztecus; assembly: GCA_902168405.1. Lineage (NCBI taxonomy): Eukaryota > Metazoa > Chordata > Mammalia > Rodentia > Cricetidae > Peromyscus > Peromyscus aztecus. The sequence continues at coordinate 35,994 of CABHPQ010162814.1, read as the reverse complement.
CCTCTCTTTATGTGGACTGCTTTTACAAATGTGTCTCTCTGTACTCTTTCCTATTGGAAGAAAGGAAGGAAAGGAGGGAGGAAGGGAGGGAGGGAAAAAGAAAGAAGAGATGAAGAAAGGAGAAGGCAAGTCAGAGGGAGTTATTGCAGTCGTGGGTGGCCCACAGAGGCCCCATCTGGCAGGCCAGGCCACGGTAGGAGCAATTTATAGCCAAGAAGTAATTGAACAGATTCAGGTCTCACAAGCCCAAACAGAGTCCCGGATTCTTGCTGTTAGGGAAGCTCATTAAAAAGAAGAATGAGAAGAAGGCAGCAGACCAGGGAATAGAGCTCTCTCCAGAGTCTGGGGATTTTTCCAAAGCCCAAAGTCAAGAGCATCCAGCACATTTCACCCTCTGGACTGTGGCGGTGAGCTCTGGGGCTGTCTCCAGATGGGAGCCCACCCTGTAGAGACTCCGCCCACCTAGTTCCCCTGCCAGCCAGAGTCTGCTCTCATCTGGTCTTCAGGTTTGACTCACTTACCTTGTCTGTGGAATCATTCAGAGCAGCCAATCACAGCCTCCCGTGGGAAGCAGTGAGACTCGCCTTCTTGCCGCTGCCCAGCCTATGGTCCCAGGGTTGCTGGCTCCCTCTGTTCCCCAGAGCTTTTAGGAGATGTGACTGATGGCAGTTGCTGTGTGTTTGGTTCTCTTGTACTAGTTAGTGCCGGAGAGCCTGTCCTCACTAACGGGGTGAGGTGGAGGCTCTCTGAACATTCTAAACAGGGAGCAGTCTCAGCTCTCAGGCTGTGCTGAGGTAGCCTGGGATCGTTGCCCACCTCCAGTCTCTTGGAGCAGGAAAGGAGTTCACTGACATGAGGGAAGAGGTCAGTGTGTGTGGGAGTGTGCTCCTCTCTCCGCAGCTAACCAGGGAGGCTCCCCTAGGGAATAACCCTGAGAGCTTGCATATGCCTGCTTGGAGTAGGGGCGAGGGAGAGCCGTGCCCTGGAACTTGAAAGGTCATGAAGTCTACATGAACTTGAGAACTGGAGTCTACTTCTTGTCAGAAGTTTGAATCAACTGGAGATAGCCAGGCAGGGAGATCAGCCTAATGCTACCCCTCTTCAGGGAAAAGGCTGGCGTCCTGCCCAACTATGGGGGACTCCAGAGAGCGGCTTGTCCTGCATGTCTTGCACACACCTACTGTGGATTGAATTGTGTCTGCAAGCCCATGCTTCCCCCACCCGCCTACCTTCTATGCCTCCCCAGTCCTTTAAGCTTGCAACTTACGAATTCAAATCAGTGTTTTTCCTTGCTATCAAGACACATGTTTGCCTGCAGCCAGGATCTGTGTTGATGTTCGAGGCTCCTGTTATCATCGAAGGCCATGAGGATGCCCATGTTAGTCTGGGCCATGTCTGGGGCCATGTTAGTGTCCGGGAGCCACACTGCCTCTGGGGCTGTGCCGATCTTGAGTGGCCTGCACTGCCACCGGGGGCAAGAGTGACATCCCGACCCGGCTGCTGCTGAGAACCATGTCTGGGTCTGTGGTCCTACCACAGCTGGGGTCTGTGTTGAAGTCCAGGCTTCAACCTGTGGCCTTGTTGGGGTCCAGGGGCCAGGCCACCACCAGAGCCATCCTGATCTGAGTGGCTAGTGCTTCCACCCAGAGCCAGGATGTCATCTAGGCCGGAGCTGCTGCCAAGGGCCATGTCTGGGTCTGAGGTCCAGTTGTAGCTGGGGTCTGTGTTGATGTCTGTGGCCTGTGTTACCTCAGGAAGCCACAGGAACCATGGGAGATGAAATCAGAGGGCCATGCTGAGCTGGCCCCACCCTTTGCTGGCCCAGGGAAAGCTGTCCCTGCCTCTCCCTGGACACTGTAGCAAGAGAGCTGCCCACCACACACACACTCGGGATAGATGGCCCCACCCCTCACCACAGGTGAGGGAGAACTGACCCAGATGACATGGGCATAGGGGAGCTGGCTCCACCAGTCACCTGAGGGGGCAGCCCCAGTGGCCTGCACTGACCAGCTCAACTACCATGCAGGCCCACCCAAACATCCACCCCGTCTAGGACCTGCTGGAGCTCTTAAAGGGACTTGTCCTATGGAACGATACCTGAAGGATTTCCATGACTTAGGGCAGCCTTGGGACATGCCAGAGGCATTTCAGTGAGGATCCAGTGACGATGGTGTACCAGAAACCAGAGGCCTTGAACCAGACCAGTGACTCATTGCAGTGAACATTTGCTAGTAAAGCTGATTGGACAAAAGGGTACACTGTGTGACACACTGCAGCTCCCAATGCCATCAGGGACAAATGAAGAGGTGTTAGAGAGGCAGGAAAGATGGAGGAGCAGAAAGATTTTTTGTTTGTTTGGTTTGGTTTAGTTTGATTTTTTTTCTAATTTTCATTGTGGGGTGCTGCAGGGGTGAGGGAGGATATGGGGGACAGGGAGGTGCACAGAATTAGGGTGCATGATGTGAAATTCCCAAAGAATCAATAAAGAAATTGTGTTTTTTGAAGAAAAAAAAAGACATATGTTTGCATTTTCCTGTTCTTTTGACTCAGAATTGAAAACAGGCCTCACAGCACTCAGGAGATGTGGGGAGAGATGGAAGAATGCATTTAGAGGACTGGAGAAGATGATTCCTGGGTTGGGGGGGGCGGGGACAGGGGAGAAGGACCTGGGCAAATAAGGCATGTTCCTTTGGGGCCTTCAGTGGAGACACAGGCTGCAGAAGGGCAGGCAGGAGGCTGTTCACTCTTCAGCCCTGGACTCTTTCCAGCATCCTGTCTGGGCCTTAAGTCTGAGGTTTTGGTTCTGGTTGGAGCTGTAGAAGTTGGGGGTGCACGAGCTCCACCTACTGTCCAGTTGGTGTTGGTGCTGGAAAGGCATGCAGAGAAGGGAAGGTGGAGCCTGGCTCAGGGTGGGCCTGGGGTGACGGTGAGGACAGGAGCAGTCTGAGCTCACTTTCTTAAGAAACAACACAGATCCCTGAATTTGTGTGTAAATAGCACATGAATACACAGATCATGCTTATCTGGTATGTGTTTGTAGATTAATGTCAGATTTGGATTTAAAAAACGATGTCAGGCCAGGAAGGTGGTTTCGTGGGTAAAAATGCTTGCTGCACAATTGTGAAGATGTGAACTTGGGTCTCCAGAACACACATAATGGTGCACGTCTGTTATCCCAGCACTCCTGGGACAAGATGGACAACCTCTGGCAGCTTCTGGGCCAGCTAGCCTGGTGTGCACAGAGGTACAAGGCAGATGAGGACCACCTGGGTACCTTCTGACTTCTGCATGTATGCTCACACACATGGGTGCACACACACAGGCAGACTAATAAAGGAATACAAACCGTGTCTGATACGTATGTATAGATGAATGTAAAGCTTTATATTTAAAATAGTGCTCCATTCATCTTTCTGTCTACATGGTCTTTGCTATTTTTAATAAAGTAGTAATTTCCAGGCTGCTTGGATTTTCCTTTTGTAGAGACAGAGTCCAGCTATGTCGCTCCGCTAGTTTAGAACTTACTGTGCACCTTAAGCTGACCTTGAACTTGCTGCCATCCTCCTGCCTCTGTCTCTCTAGTGCGGGGGCTTCCGGGTGTCCGCTGGCCTGCTGTCTTGTTAGTATCCAGCTCTCACATGAAGGAAGTGAAGAGCTGGTGCGACGTGGCCACCACAGTGATCACCCATCTGGTCACCTTCAACAGCTTACAGCAGAAGTCACCACACAGCTGAGAAGGTGACCAGCTTCACTCTTCTTTGCTCGGGAGTTGTGCATGCATTAAAAAAAGATGTTGAGCTTTGGAATAATAAACTCATGGGGGAAGTGGAAAAAAAAAAGCGCAGACAATACTCACCCAGTTCTGCGTGCCCTGAGCTTCATTCCTTCAACAGCGAGAACTGCAATGAAGGAAAAAATTCTTTTTCTCTAAAATCCCCGTCCAGAGATCATGGCTACTACAGGGCTGGCATTGGGCGGGGAGACCTTGGTGAGGTGTGATTAGGTCGGGAGAGAGTCTTCACAGATGGGATTAGTATCCTTATAAAGCACCCTGGAGTGCTTTCTTGTTATTTCTGTCTGCCACACAAGGCCACAGTCAGGAGGGAGGCAGAATGTGTGAACCAGGACCCAGGCTGTTCCCAGGTTCGAAATCTACCGGTACCTTGGCCTTGGCCTTCTAGCTTCTAGAACCACGAGGAGCAAATGCATTCCTGTTGTTTAAGAGACACTCAGTGTGCCAGGGCTCTCTCTAGGAATGCAGCGGGTGGCCTGCACACGGGTTAGAAAAGGGGATTTCTTACATGGCACTAGAGGAGCTGGGTAGCTGTAGTAGTTACTTTTCAGTTGCCGAGATAAAATACCGTGACTGAGGCAACATTTGGAAGAGGGGTTTATTTGGGTTAAGGTCCCGAGGGTTAGACTCTATAATGGCAGCAGTGAGCAGGAGCAGGAAGCTGAGGGCTCACATCCTGAGCCGCAAACCCAAAGCGGAGAGAGTGAAGGGCAGTAGGTGAAGCTTCAAGCTCTCAAAGCCCACCCCCAGTGACATACTTCCTCCAGCAAGGCCAGATCTCTTAAATCTCCCAAACAGCGCCAACAACTGCCGACCAAGTATTCAGATGCCTGAGACTCAGGCATTTCTTAATCAAACTGCTGCAGCCGCCAACAATTGCTGTGTGGACACTGGGGAAGTGGAGAACCTGGTGCCTGCTCAGTGGTGAAGTTGGATGCTTTGGTAGTCCCAATCTGGAACTGAAGGTCTGGAAGATTCCCAGAGTGCTGCTGGGCTTCAGGCTGTGCTGGAAGGTTGAAGAAGCTGGAGTTTGATGTGAATAAAGGGCAGTGGCCGCAGGGGGGCGCACTCACCGGTGAAGGCACCACTTTCCTCGGTCTTCTCATGTTGGGATGTGCCATTCATGATGAATGAAGGTCTTCTCTCCTCAGCTAATTCTTTCTGGAAATGTCCTCATAGGACCCACCCAGGGAGGCCTGTCTCTTAGTTGATTCTAGATCCTGTCAAGGTGACAATAAGATTATCACACCTGGTGTGGGGTAGAGTTGGGGTACAATGTCAAAACCAGCAGATAGACATTCGAGAAGTAATTCAGTTCCCACCCTCCCTCCTCCCCTCCCTCCCTCCCTTCCTCCCTCCCTCCCTCCTTCCTTCCCTCGCCCTCCCCCTCCCTCTCTCTCCTCCCATTCTCTCACTCTGTCTCCTCCTCCAGTTTTAGGCATTTTTGCCTCACCTGTGGATTGGTTTGACCCCCATTTCAATGAAGATACCAAACTGCTCCATCATGGAGAAAGAACTCTGTCCAGCCGCCTCCTCCGTTCACACCCCTGTCCATCTCTGCAAACCAGTTAAGTTCCACCCCGTCTCTGCACTTCTGTCGTGAGCATGCTGTCTGAATAACGTCCTCCGGGTGCTTTCCGACGACTTATACCCGGTGATGTCCGCCTAGCAGCAGTGCCTTAATGCCCCATAGTAGCGACTTTGTTCAACCTGCCGTCCATCCCTGCTGCCTCTCATCTGCTGTATGAGCAAGGCTGCTGTGAACTCAGTCACAGGCTTTTGTGTGAACAGAAGTTTTCATGTCTCTGGGACAAGGGCCCAAATGTGGTTGTAGGACCATATGATAAGCGAGTGTTTAGTCTATAAAAAGCTGTCAGATTCTTTGTTTATATTAAGCGGGATACGGCAGACTGAGTTTCTCAGAATTCTCCTCATCGGTTGATGCTATCATTAGTTTTTTCACGTGTGTGATATATGTGTGTCGTATGTGCATGTGTTTGAGTGTCAGAGGACGTCAGGTGTTCCTGCTCTGCTACTCTATGCCATATTCCTTTGAGATGGGGTCTCTCACTGAGAGCCAGTGGGCCCCAGTGATCCACTGGTCTCTGTCCCCGACCGTGCTGAGGCCTTAGGCACTCCTGTGGCCATGTCCTACTTTTTATGTGGGCACCGGGGAACTGAACTCAGGTCCTCATGCTTGCACAAGTACTCTTACCTGCTGAGCCGTCTCTTCAGCCCACTATTAAGTTAACTATTCCAATTGATGTGCTTTGGAATCTCATGTGGCTTTAATTTGCATTTTACAGGGCTGTGTGTGTAGTCTCTTTGAAGTCTGCCTTGGTTTCTGAATGAGTCCCTTCTGTCTTCTACATTCCCCGAGCCATGACTGAGGAGCAGGGGCAAGGCCCTCTTTTCCTTCTGCTTCCTCCCCATCAGGCCATCTTTGCTCCTGAGCTCCTCTGGGCACTGGAAGAGACTTGGTAGATAGTCAAGTCTTCTGGCTCCCCAGGCCAAACTTGTTTTCTTTCTCTTTAATTTTTTGGGTCTTAACTCCCTAGAAAATCTAACTCCATCTCAGCCTCTCAGTGTCTGCTTTCTGGAGAACTTCCTGGTACTTCCTGATATGTACTCAGTACATTTGACTCATTTGTTCTCTGGTGATGGATCTGAATTGCCTCGAACGCCCACACCCATGACACACACTGTGATGAGCAGCCTTCCCATCTCCTAATAGCCCTGGGTGGGAATTTCCTTCAATCATCTATTCCCTGGAATGTGATTTCTGAGTTTTATGGGATGTAGACACATTCCAGTTCATAATGTACGTTCAGATTGTGTTCCAGAAGGTCTGCGTCCGTCTGTATTGGCACCCATGTCTGGCTCACTTCTGTCTGTCTACCAGTGCCTTGCTCATATTTGACAGTATCTGCTGACTTTGAGTCTTCCTTGATATATTTGCTATCACTGTGGGCTTCCCTACAGATCGCTTAAGTACTTTACCATTTATATAGAGAGTTGCTGGCTTTTTCTTATTGATTTTCAGACATTCTTTATATAGTTTAACCCCCCCAATCCTTTTTTAATTTGAGGTACTAAAAGCACCTCTTCTCAGTCCATCAACTTTGTGATTTTGTTTTGTTGAATAGAAATTTGTAGTCTTTAAACATGTTTTTAGTTTTTTCCCCATGTACATAGGTGTTTTGCTTGTGTGTATGTATGTGCATGCAGCGCCCGTGGAGTCAGGAGAGGGAGTTGGCTCTTCTGGAGCCAGAGTTAAGGATTATTGTGAGCCACCAAGTGGGTACTGGGATCCTCATCCCAGTTCTCTGCCAGAGCAACAAGTGCTCTTAACCTCTAAGTCATCTCTTTAGAACTGAAGGCTTAACCCCTCCCTTTGTTTACCTAGGGACTTAAGCTTTTCAGGTGTTGTTTAGGAAAACTTCCATTGTTAGCTCAGGGAAATGTTTTCCTCCATCTTTGGACTGGCTTTTCATGGAAGGCCCCCACTCTGTCTGGAGCTTCTGGCTTTACTCTTTGCCAGACTGCGGGGTCGTTTCTCATTCTATTCTACCACAGTGCCTAGTTTTCACTCGCTGTTCTTTAAATTCATGGTTTGGAGTCTGATGTCTCTCTGCTTCCATTGTTCTGTTGGTCTGTGTTCGAGCCAACACCGTGGTTGTGAAAATTTCTATGGCCTTATTGTATAGTTGAGTATCTTACAGAACAAGTTCTACTTTGCCATTTGCGCATTTGATCTTTTCACACATTGTAGAATGAACTCACACTACGATAGTTAAGGATTAGATTGGGGCTAGATGCCTTTACAGTGAGTGCTAGATGATGCCATCCAAGAATATGGTTCCCTTCTCATTACATCTTTTCATGATCAATGATTGTGTCAGAACATGGTCTGTGTGTTCTCAAAACTTTAGAATTTGAGACTTCCTCTATAATCATTATTTGGTCAGTTTACTGGAACGCATATACTCTGTGTATGTACATTCTTAATCTGCTAAGGATGGAGGCTCAGTATGTCAGTTTGCATTTATTAAATGCCACTCAGATAACTTGTATCTTTGCTTATGCTTTTATAATGCCTGACAGTGTCTGAAAGTTGCATACTAGATTCAATCATACTCTTATCATGCTCTTATACTTGAAAATATGTTGTTAATTACACGTGTGCTGTATCTTGATCTCTCATTTCTTTTATAAAGATGCATCATGCCTACCTCAAGTAATACCAAGAGAGAGTGAAGGACATAAGGAACCTCTTAAATCTATCACCCAGCTTGACAACCCATGGCTCTGCTATTCCATCTATATTCTATATGCTCTTCTACACCTTAATTTGAAGCAAATAGAAAATGTTTTAACAATAAATATACTAGCGTCTGTGAAAAACAAAGAATTCTTTAAAAAAATGTGATCGAAACAGTCATGTCTCAAAAAAAAAAAAAAAATGAAGATCCTGAATAACAGCAAGAGTCTATTAGTAAAGTTTTACAACGTCCTATAAGCATGGTTCTCCTCACTGAAGTAAGTGTTAGTAAGGTTTATACATTGTAATTGGTGGTACTCCTCTCAAGCCTGCTTGTCCCTTTGGGATTTCCTCACCACTAATTCTATTTTTCCATATTAGGATTGCTATCTTGTGATAATTAAGCCTTTTCAAGATTACAAAGGCAATATCTGCATAAATGATTATAAAATATTAAAGCTCACACAAATATCATCCTTTCTATTTATGTAAATGAAATCATATGACGTTTGTTGTCCTGTGACTTACCTTTGTTGCTGAACAATAAATATCTCAGAGTATTATTACTTTCAGAGAATAATAGCTTTAGTGGGATATAGTTCACATGCTACAACATTTATTTTCTTAAAGTGTATATCCAAAGGCCTTTAGCATATTCAGAGTTGTGTGCCTACAGCCACAATCAACTTTGAGCATTTTCATCACTTCATCTTAGTCAAATGTTCTGTTGCTGTGAAGAGAAACTATGACCATGGCAATCCTTTTAAAAGAAAGCATTTACTTGGGGCTGGCTGGCTTACACTCTCAGAGGTTTAGTTCATTATTGTCACGGCAGGGAGCATGGTCACACACAGGCAGACATGATGCCTGAGGAGCTGAGAGTTCTGTATCTGGATCCTCAGGCAGCAGTCAGAGAAAGACCCTGGGCCTGCCTTGGGCATTTGAAACCCCAAAGCCCACCCATAGTGATACACTTCCTCCAACAAGGCTACACTAATCCCTAATCCCTGTTAAGTCACACCACTCCCTAATGACCAAGCATTCAAACACATGAGCATGTGGGGTCCATTCCTATTCAAACCACTACAACCCCCCAAAGAAAACCCATTACTAATCCTTGTAGGCTCTCTCAATTTACTATGGAGAGAATCGTATATTATGTGGTCCTTTGTACCTGTCTTCTTTCATTCATTATAATGTTTTCAAGGTCTCTTCATGTAGTAACTTGTGTAGTATTTCATTTTTTTATGGAATAATATTCCATCTTGTTCGTTCATCAGTTCTTGAACATTTGCTTGTTTGCATTTAAAATATTTTAAACTTTATTATAAAAAATGTTGTACATAAGAAGATATCACACATGAAATTAATTGAACCCAAAGACCATGCAACTCAATGAACTTCTCTACAGTTAGAGTAGCCATTTGGAACAGAAACTGTGGCGCTTCCCATTGGATTTTACACTTTCACTATTGAGAATATTTTGATGCACTTATCTGTTACCCCAAAATGAAAAATCCATGACAGAGTTAGAAGAAGAAAGACAATTAACTTTATATCTTTTATAACTTGTATTCATTGCCTGAATTCAGTCACTCTTCATCTCCTAATTTTTGGCATTTTTGATTCTTGTGGATATTGCTGCTATGAACATACATGTAAAAGTTCATGTGTGGACACATGTTTTTATGTTTTATGTACATGGTTAGATGTGGAATTCCTATATTATGTGATAGCTGTGTTCAACCTCTGAAGGACATCTGGAATGTTCACCAAAGAGGTCTTAACTGTAGCATGAATCTTAAAAGTTCTTATTAATAAAATCAAACCTGAGGCCAGTTATTGGGGTGAACTGGAAGATCAAAGAGACACAACAAGCCACAGCTAACCTCACCTGGCCAACTTCTCAGCTGGTCCTGTTTCCTCAGACTGGAAGCTTCTGTGTCCTCATATCCAAATGGCTCTCAGCTGAACTGCTGCTTGAAAGTCTGAAGCCAAATGCCCCGAGTTTCTGGTCCTCACGCCTTATATACCTTTCTGCTTTCTACTACCACTCCCTGGGATTAAAGGCTTGCTTTCTGGGATTAAAGGCGTGAGTCACCATGCTTGGCTGTATCCTTGAACAGATGGATTTCTGCCTCTGGAATGCTAGGATTAAAGGCGTGTGCTACCACTGCCTATTCTCATGTTTAATATTGTGGCTGTCCTGTTCTCTGACCCCAGATAAGTTTATTAGCATGCACAATATTTCGGGGAACTCAATACCACACTTAACATTAAAAAATTTCATTAATTTTTTAAAATATTAGTTTATTTTGTTTTATGTGTATAGGTGTTTTACCTACATGTATGTGCACCATGTGTATGCAGTGCCTGTGGAGGCCAGATGAGGGTGTCAGATCCTCAGGCAGGAATGAATTACTGACAGGTGTGAGCTACCATGTAGGTGCTAGGAACTGAACCAGGTCCTCTAGGAGAGCAGTTAGTGCTCTTAACCATTGAGCCATCTCTCCAGCCCCACATTAACATTTTATATCCCCATTGGTCATGTACAAAATTTATAATTTCCTACAATTTCCTACAACATTTTACCAGCTTTTCAAAATTGTGGCTATCATGGTGGGCATGAGGTAACATCTCCTTGTGATTTATATTTCCTTTGTGATTAATGACACCAAACAACGTCTCATGTACTGTTGGCTACTTTTATACCTTTCTTGGAGAAATATTTGTTCAGAAAATTTGTGAATATTAAATTGGGCTATTGGCCTTTGTATTGGTGGGTTGTAAGGGTTCTTTGTATATTCTAGATACAATCTTTTATCAGATGTGTGATTGAAAGTGTTTTTTTCCTGTGGTTTTCTCTGTCCCTGTTTCTGAAATGGGGATTGAACCCAGAGCTTCACACACGCTCAGGGAGCTCTCCACCACCAGGCTACATTCCTCTTTCCCCCTTTTATTTTGACCCAGGGTCTCCCTAAATCACACAGGCTTGAGCTCCCTGTGGCTGAGGCTGGCCTTGAACTTGTGATCAGCCTGCCTTCACCTCTCTGTAGCTGGGATTATAGGCTTGCAGCACCTGGCTGGAACATTTTCTTGAAAATGTCCCTTGAACCATAAAGGTTTGAAAATTTTGATGAAATTCAATGTATCTGGATTTTTTTTTTCTCTCCTGTCTGTTTGAATGTCCTATCTCAGAAACTGTTGTCAAGTCCCAGGCTATGAAGACTTAAGCTTTTATTTTATTCTTAGTTTAGCTGTTACATTTAGGTCTTTGGTGCGTCTTGAGGTTATTTTTGTACATGATATGATAGGCTCCAGTTCCATTCTTTGACATGTGAGTGTCTGGTTGTCACAGTGCGGTTTGTTAAAAACGCTGTCCGTTCTCAATTGAGTTATTTTGGTAGCACTGTAAATATCAGTTGGCTTTAAATGTGAGGCTTTATTTCTGTACTCTGCTCTGTTCATTGATCTATGTGTCTGCTCTTTGCCACATTGTCTAGCTTCTGTAGGAAGTTTTGGAACTAGGAGGTACTGGTCCTTCAGTTTTGCTTTGTCAAAATTGCTTTGGTTTCTCTGGATCCCTTGCGTTTCCATATGAATTTTAGCTTGTGCATTTCTACCAACAATTCAACAGAGGTTTTCATTTTTATTTTATTCTATTACCAGAACTTGCTATATATCCAAGGCTGGCCTTAAACTCATGATCTTCCTGCCTCAGCCTCCTGATTACTAGGATTTCAGGCATGTATCACATGGAGGACTTATACTTAACGTTTTTTTATAGATGTTATATTGATTTTAATTACTTGTTTTTGTTTTTGAGATAAGGGCTAACTATGTAGTCCTGTATGTTTTGGGACTCACTATGTAGACCAGGCTGACCTTGAACTCACAGATCTCCACTTGTCTCTGTCTCCCGAGTGCTGGGATTAAAGCATGCACTACCATGTCTGGCATTGAATCTGTTCATCAGTATTGCCTATCTTGCCATCTCAACAATGTTATGTCTCTGACTCATGAACACGGTGTCTTTCCTCTGATTTAGGAATCTTTTGATCGCCCCCACCAATATTGTGGAATTATCAGAATATACATTATGTTCTTTTCTTGCTAAATTATTCCTAAATGTCTTATTCATCTTGATGGATTTAAAAATAGAATTAAACATGACTTTTGGCTATAATGGAATCTTGGAAATCAGAGCTTTAGTTTTCTGGCCTCTGCTATCCAGAAAGATGCATTAGAAGGAAAGATAAAGCTAAGGGAACGTCTGATGCACCGGCCAGTATGTGAGCTGGGGCGCTGGCCCTTCCCAGGCCCGGGAGACTGTCTGTAATCCTACCCCCAGCTGTTCTCTGAAAGTCAGAGATGCAGGGAGGATTTGTGTCGTGGGTTGAATTGTGACCCTCCAAAACGTATTTAAGTCCTAACCCCCTAGTTCCTGTGAATGTGGCCTTATTTGGAAGTTGTGTCCGGAATGAGTTAAGATCTGGACATATAGGATCAGCGTAGGCTGTATTCCAACCTAAGAGGGGTCATGTAGAGGTACTGAGGCAAGATGGCTATACGGGGAAGAAGGTGAAGAGCTGTATGATTCCAAAGTCTGCATGCGAAACTATGGCTGTGTGAACTTCTGGCCAGAGCAGCTACAGGGAATCCAGGATGTCTCACTGTCCTCTCATACTCCCTCTCCACATTATTTCACACTTTCTTCCTGGAGTTAATTTTCCATCTTAGAGATGGCTTGGGTAACATCAGGGTGGGGGGTCAAGGCTGGATCTACTGGAACAACATACTGAAAGTCATGTAGCAAGCCTCTTGAGATGCTGTATGGGCAGCCCCTGCTCAAGAGGAAAGCCTTCCCATGATGATACAGAGAAGGGACAAACACCAACCATTCGTCAGGTATCAAGAGTCTAAACTTTGTGGTTTGCTTTAGGAGCTTAAACACCTATCGTGATATTGCTGTTAAGGGTCAGCCTCAAACCCAAGCATTGATATTTATTTGCACACTCAGGCAAGCCCTCTGTCACTGAGCGGCATCTCCAGCTCGGTATTCATAATGAATAAAGTCCCACAGTGCTGGAGGCATCTGGTGTATTGAGGAAGTCTTCTTTGATCAGAGTTGGGATAGCTGAGGTGGTGAAGGGCGGGTGAGATTAAGAAGACCAGCTGCACGGGCGATGGGAGGATTCCTAAGCTTCCGCTTCCGGGGCGTGCCACTCGTGGGCTGTGGTTGGGGTCTTGACTGGGAACAGTTCATCCACCTGGGGAGGGCTGACAGCCGGGCCAGTGCTGCCCTCCAAATGCTCATGGTCCTCAGAACTTGGTTTGCTATGGATTCGTGAAGGGTGTGCGTCACACAATAAATCGAATGAGCTCTCGAAGACCAAGCTTCAGCTCACCAAGTAGGGACACTTGCAGCCCTACGGTCAGGACGTATTTACATTTTTTATTCAAACAAACAAAACCTCTAGGAGATAACAGTGTGAAGATGCCCACTTCAGCACCATGGCACCCCTCAGGTTTTACCCTACTGTCCTTCAGACCTCTCTTCCCATGGGACTGTGGATGTCTTAAGGCTGCAATGAGGGAACATACAAATATTTTTCTGTGTTAATGGAGAGATCCTGGGGGCAACCACAGACAATGCCTGAAGAACGAAGATGTTGGTAATTAGATTTTCCCGTAGTAGCTTCCTTAGGCATGCCCTTCACTGAAGTGACAATTCCCCTACAACTTCTGAGAGAGAGAGAGAGAGAGAGAGAGAGAGAGAGAACTCAGATACTGAAAACCCCACCTGGTAGAGAAATCCAGCATTTTGGTGGGATCTTTACCTAGGTACTGTGCAAACGTTTTCTGGGGAGACAGAAGCAAACTCCTGCTGCTCCCCGGATAGAGCCATGATGACAGACCAAAGCACAATTCTACCAGAGTCCAAGCTGGGGAACTGCTGGGTTTAGTAAACTTTCAGGGCATGGGTAAGGGGCTACTTCCAAGGACATGAGTAACAGCAAAGCAGCCTCACCCCAGCATGGGTGGCTTCTTCCCCATAGCTTCACAGATGGAGTCCTCACCTTCAGTTAACCTTCCCCACACACTATATTCTAGAGCTTCCTGAGGTCGTGAGGTCAGGTGTAATTAGGAAGAATTATACATAGCTTGTTGGAGGGTGCAGGTGGGAGTGGCTGGCATCTCAGGTGAGAGCCCAATGACCCCGACTATTCCCATCTTGTGTGAAGGACCATCAACAAGCAACGGGCCTGGTCTCGAGGGTTTCCGGCAAGCAGTCCCAGTTGCTTCCATGAGGATGACAGTTCTGCTGGGGAGACAGGACTCTACAATTCCTGGTCATGAAAGCCTTTTTGTGATGTATTAGCTGAACATGAGTGGAACCCATAACCATCCATCCACATATGTGGTGCACACCCTCCACAATCGGTAAGTAGCAGCATACAATGGAGGAAGCCGAAGAGTTCATTATTTGCCCATGTGGATCTCTGGGACATTTCAGTAGAGTTTGGAGCTGGGAACCTCACAGAGGGTTGATTGTAGGTCCCATTGTAGCTGAAATGGGGTAGGCCCTGTTCTCAGGGACCCAGTGCTGGACATGGTTGTGACTTTGGTTTCTGGAGGCCATAGGTGGGTACTCTGGAAGAAAGTTGAAGGTCTGGAACTGTGGCAGCACTGGGGACATCCTCAGGGATGTGCAGGAAGCCTACTGTCACCCAGGCCATCACATCCCACGGAAGAGACACAGGATGCAGCGGGCAGGGCGTCTGGAGAACCAGTTACTTCGGAGTACTCTGGCTTGGGGCAGAATTGCTCTGAATGAATTCCTCAGAGACCATGAGTGGATCCGAAAGATTGTTATGGTTGTGGATGCTGCTGCTCCAGTGCCCAGACTTCTGGTACTTGGTGACTGCCAGGGAGTGCCTGCATTCTGAGAAGAAGCCAGGTACCTCTGGCCACCAGGGTTGACTCGCAGCCCTTTCCAGGGAACAGTCTTAGGGACAAGGATGGCAAAGTCATCGCTTTCCCAGAGTTATGATTACTTCCTTGGCGTCTGCAAGACTGATCCTCAATGTCCCAGGGCCAGGAGTCCTGTTGGTTCTCTCCTCCCTCGCAGAGTGCATGAGGATGCACGCCAACACACTCAGAGATGTCAGAAGCACACACACACACACACACACACACACACACACACACGCACGCACAATCACCGAGGGGAGTCCTTGCCTCTGCTCCCCAGCTGCCCTGGGTCTCCTCAGCAGGCCCAGGTGACAGCCCTCCCCTCCTGTCAGCACGGGGCAGCCATGCCTCAGAGAGGAGTAGATCTGCAGGTGGAGGCTGTGTCTGCAGCCCCAGCAATTCTCTCTAGGCTGTTGAAGAGCAGGTCTTTGGGCAGAGTCTGAAGTATAAGGAACGCTGTGTCTGCTCGAGGGTGGGGTTGACCAGGCGTAGTCTCAGGCTCTGGGGATTGGTGATGTTTTACAATCTCATCTGGAGTATCTAAGAGCTGTTCTTGATGCCTGGAGGCATGCAGCGGAGGAGGAGAGTTCCCTGGGTTCTCTGTCCTAGGCCACACCTGCAGCCAGCTGCCAGCAAGAAGCCCAGCTGGGGACAGATGCAGGGCTAGCAATGTGGGCAGAAGGGAAGCCAGAAGCCCAAACCCGAGGAGCTAGAGGACAGCTCATGGGTCAGTCCTGGCAACTGTGGCAATTTCGGTGTGACCCAGGCAGTTCTCTTTGCCTGTTGCTGTGGTTTTTATCCTTGGTGCAGAGACACCCATGCTTCGGCAGGCTTGGGCAGTCTGTGTTGTCTGGGACAGTGGGTTAAGTGGGGTTGACAGGGAAGAGCCACCCATCTGCCTTCCACATAGCACGACAAGATAATTCAGCTACAGTGTTGGCTGGGCCACACCACAGCTATCGAGGATGGGGACATGGGGAGAGGTATTGGCTTTTACAGTCATAGGCTGAGAAGCTGGTGCTGTCAAAGAAAATCAGGGCTTGGTGGCCTCCTTCAGGGTGTCATAGAGCAGAGCAGACTTTACACATGGGTCTAGATGCCCAGGATGGATGTTGCCCTTGCCTGGGAGACAGGACTCCACAGAAAACTCAGTGACACTGAGGTGTTCCTGAGCATCAAAGAAGATGACCACACAGGCTTCCTGCACAGGATCTGTTTTACTTTTATCCAGAAAATTCAGCACATGCTTCTTTTTGGGCAGCAGCGTCTCAATGAGGAACTTGGAGTTCTTGTCGAAAGCCTGTGTGCTGGATGGCTGCAGCCCTAGCTCCAGCCTGCTCTTCAGTAGGGTGTACCCAGCCTTCAGCTCATGAGCACTGAGGCCCCAGAACACCCTGGCATTGCTGTTCAGGGTCCACACTTGCTCTGCTGAAGCTGTCTGCAGTACCAAGATGGCACTTGCATAGTGGGGTTGTGGGGTACCGGCTTCATGGGTCTGGAACTCAAGAGAAGGCAGGAGAGGACTCACTTATTTCTTTCTCCTAGCTACCATCTCAAAGTACCTCTGGCCACTTTACTCCTGCTTGAGGTTGACTGAAGCCAAGGCTTGGCCTGTGTTCTCCCTCAAGGTTCCTAACACTCTTTCAGGGCCTGCATGTGTGAATTCACCAATTGCCCCCTTCTCTGCAAACCTCTTCCATTTTCTCTCACCCACAAAAATGTCCATACTTTGTCTTTTACTAGGGGCTATCTCAGTTGGGATCGTTCCTCAGTCGGGGCCACTATGAGTCAGTCACATGGTCACCAAGGCTTGGTTCTCTAGGACTGCCATGAGTGGCTGTCCTGGTGAGGCAGAGGGCTGTGCTGACAGCAAAACTACCTTTTTGATGCAAGGAATTACCCTTCAGGGGGTCACATTCTGGAATTTAGTATAGCCGGTCAATGTGCATGCAATTGGGTCAAGCTGCCTGGGTGACAGTCCTGGGAAACTGACGTAACTAGGGACCAGCAATGTCACCTTGACCATGCTGCTAGAAGTCTCCGTTGTCTCAAGAAATGGGAAAGACAACAGCAGTATGCCCTGCACACAACAAACCCTGGAGTTGTTGAGAGACACAAGACCCGAGAGTGAATATGAAGTGTTTGGGAAGATGCCAGCCCTCTGGAAACACAGTGTTAGTTCTGCTTCTTTTAAAGTGAATTGTGAGGATGTAGTCTGGATTCCAGCAAACTGGAGGTGCTGAGAACTGCAGACTCTCTGGACTGAGTCCAGGTTATGGAGTAAGGATGGATACAGTGCTGTCCCTGTTCTCCACTCTGGCCCCTGCCATGGGATACTCAAGTCAGTGTCTGCATGCCACGTGCATGATGCCACAGGCTAGAGAAACACCCATGTGGCATCATTCCAGATAGTGAGTCAGGGAGATGCCTTCCCCCTTTCCTGTTTGGGAGATAGCATAGCCCAGGGTATTCACCTCCTAACTCTGATCCAAGCTACCAGTAAAATACCGTATATACACCAGGACAGGGATGCTTCCGATGCTGGCCATCTTGGTGGTGTCTCTCCACCCTCCTTTGTACCTGAGAGTGTGGCTGCTCTCCAGGCTTTGCTGGGCACAGAGTTCCTGGATGACCTGGGCTCTTGGGAACATCCTGGCTGCTGTCACACTCACCAGGCCTGATTTTTCCAGACTTCAACTTGGCATTGACATGTAGGGCCTCAGCAGGAAGCCCTTTCACATTTCATTTCTCTGTAGAGGACCTTCCTTGCACCTGTACCTGAGGCCGAAAGCCTCTTTGCAACAGTAGCATTTTACTCAAGAGTCCCTCCGGGTGTCCAGCTTGCCTCCTCACACCTGTAGGTGAGGTGAGCTCCAGGGACTTGACTTGTGGCTTGGACTGTGAGTGAGTGGGAGAACTCTCAGAGGACCTTACTGTCTCATAGGGAATTAGTTGCCTTGATTAGGAAGAAGTCTTTGGGATGTTGTCTCCACTGTCCCAACCTCCCACATGGACTCTCAAGCTTATTTTGACTTCATGGACATGGCTCACTCGAGGGACTGTCCTCTCTGGTGTTGGGGAACAAGCCCTCTGACCCACACGACCTTGTGCTTTCTGACAGGAGGGGTTGAGACAAGGCTCTGGGTGGACCTAGAGCCAGCAGGAGACAGGAGATGAACACCAGTCTGCTATTTAATTTTGGCTAGTCCTCTTTTTTAAACTATATATATTTTCATTTATTTATTTAATTTGTGTTAGTGCGTGGACTGGTGCAATTCAAATGTATGTGTGTATGTGGATATCCAAGGATAAGCTAAGGTATCATTCCTCTGGGGACATATACCTCCTTCTTCCATTAATTTTGCTTTGAATCAAGGTCTTCTGTAGTTCAGGCTGGAATCAAACTTGTTGAAGTTCTGATCCTCCTGCCTCCGCCTCCATGGTGGTAGATTATCATGTGCACATTTGTACCACCACACAGGACTTTTTCTTTTTTCCATTTTGATACTGGGTCTAATGTTGACTTAGAATTTGGTAAGTAAGCTAGGTGCCTTGTCTCTGCCTCCCAGCTCT
Organism: Peromyscus aztecus; assembly: GCA_902168405.1. NCBI lineage: Eukaryota > Metazoa > Chordata > Mammalia > Rodentia > Cricetidae > Peromyscus > Peromyscus aztecus. The sequence continues at coordinate 17,392 of CABHPQ010162814.1, read as the reverse complement.
GGGATGACCAGGACCAGCTTGTTTTCCTGTGAGTTCTATGGACCAAGTTTGTGTCCTCGTATTCCCAAGACCAACACTTACACAACTGAACTCTTGTCTGGTCTCTAGAGTTTATTTTCAGAAGTGTTTTTATATTGGCACATATTTCTTGTGACTTCTTTTATTGCTTTTGTAAAAAATAAAACTCGGGAGTTAAACATTAGGGAAATAAACCTGAGATCACCTGCTCTCTTCTCTACCTTCCCCTGCTCGAAAAAACATCGTGCATCTCCACTGGCCCCTCCTTCCTCTTCTGTGTGTCCTTCTAGCTTCCTCTCAATCCACCAGAAAACTCTATGGTCCACCCGGGCCAGCTTAGTGTGGACTCTGCCCTTTGAACCAAAGTCTGACTCCATTGGCAGTCTCGGAGGGGCAACACAAACAAATCTCCCACAACACATATACATCATGCATCATAATGGCTTTCACATGGGGTTTCCACAGGTGCATATAATGCCCTTTGGTCACTACGGGTCTACCTATGGATTCTCTTATTGCATTTCTACTTCTCCTAATACATTTTCCTTCCCCAGCTAGCCCACTTTCTGCCCCATGTCTTCCTCATTCTGTTTTGGTGCAAATGAACATGTGCACAGTGAGGGCAGAGGTCAGTGCTATGAGCCTTTCTCACTGTCCACCTTATTTTTTGAGACAGGGTTTTTCATTGAATCTAGCAGACTGGCTGGGCATTGAGCTCCAGGAACCTCCCTGTCTCCACCTGTTCTGGAGCCAGTGCTGGAGTTACAAACATGGGCCACAGTGCTGAACTTTACTTGTGTGTTGAGGATCTGAACTCAGATCGTCCTGCTTGCATAGCCAGGACTTTACAACTGAAGCATTGTTCCAGCTCTAGCTCTGTGGTTCTTCAGGGTTGTGTCCCTAACGGAGGCAGGAGAAGAAAACCAGCTTCCTAATCCTTTTGAGCTTTTCAAAGGTACCTATGTCCTTTCTACCTTCAGTTCCTGAAAAAAATAGATTTTAGTCTCTTCCCATTCCTTTTTTTAAAAAAGTGATTTATTTTTACTTTTAAATTGTGTATATATGTGTGTGTAAGCGCATGTGAGTGCAATGACCACAGAGGCCAGAAGAGGGTGCTGGATCCCTTGGAGCTGGAGTTACAGGCAGTTGTGAGCTGCCCAGTGTGGGTGCTGGGAACCGAATCAGGTCCTCTGCTAGAGCAGCAAGTACTCTTAGGCTTGAGCCAAGTGTTCTTGAGCCATCTCTCCAGCCCCTTCTCTTCTTATTCTTGCACAGAAGTCAGAGTACTATACACACTATTCTCTATCACTTTCTTCTATTTAATAGGCTATGCAGGGTTTCCCTGCAGTCCACAGACTGTCCTCACTCATACACACACATTCCATCACTCAGCACCACTGTGCAGCTGTGCCCTAATTTATTGAACTGTTCTTCCCTGCAGATGGGAAGCTGCCCGTCTCCAGACTTCTGTTGTTACAGACAGTACTGCAGTGAAGCCCACACATTTTCACGTGTTTGTAGAACATTCTCGGAGGTGAACTGGAGATGGCAGAACAAGGGCCAACAGATGAGAATGTTGATAATTTTGATAGATTTACCGTAGCAGTCTCCTTTTCCATGGCCATCACTCAGGTGGGACATTCCCCTGTAGCCTCCCTGACGGGGAGCTGAAAGTTCCAGATAGTGAAAAACTCATTGGATAGAGAATTCAGTGGGTTTCCTTTGCCCTGGTCATGGAGATATTTTAGGGGTATAATAGGAAACCATGAATGGAGCCCATGACCAGCCCACTTGACTATGTGGCTCACAGCTTCTCTGGCTCTAAGAAGCAGCATAGTGGAAGCTGAAGGGTTAATTGTCTGTCTTTGTGAGGGCCTGGGGTTATTAGGCAGGGTCGGGGCCAAACTGTTTGCACAGGACTGTAGGTCTTACTGGAGTTGAAAGGAGGGGCACCAGACATGCTCTGTCTTCAGGGATCTATTGCCTGATGCAGTTATAGTCAGTGTATCTGGGTGTCTCTTGATGCCTGGAAGATGTCAAAAGGCTGCCGCAGGAAGCCTGTGGAGTTCCCAAGTGTAGCCATGTTGGAGACATCCTTAGAACCCAGGATGTGCAGGAAGTCCACTGTCACCCAGGCCACCAAATCTGACGGAAGAGACACAGACTTCACAGGGCAAGGTAGTGCTGAGTCCTAGCCACCTGAGGACACTCTGGCTTGGGACAGTTTTAGATGTGTCTGTAAATTTCTTGAGATGGCCTCGGTAGGCCCCTGTGTCATCGACCTCTGAGCTTGTCCTCTGTTTAGCCAGTCACAATCCTGGGACCTGTCCAGGTACGGGCTAGTGAGGAGGACAGAGGTGGGCAGGGGTGCAGGGTGTGCACCTCACCATTAATGTTTTCACGGTTCTGAATGAAAGCCTTGAGGGCCATGGGGGGGGGGGCGTGTCCCAGGGGCTGTACTGCTTCTAGAGTGCTCAGACTCCCAATACTTGGATGATTGCTAGGGGTACCTGAAGTCAGAGTGACTGCGAGTGACTCTGGAAATGGGGGTTACCTCTGAGCCCTTCCCAAGGAATATTCTCAAGGCCCAGGGTCAGGAATTTGCTGTGCCCACAAGGAACATTTATCTTCCCCGTGGCTGTAAGACTCCTTGTTGCCATGTGAGGGCCAGGAACCTTGTGTGAGCGCCTCCACTCCCATCTCATCCCAAGTGCACACAGATACACACACACAGACACACACACATACACCCCTACATACACACACTTACACATACATGTACACACACACACACACACACACACACACACACACACACGCACGCACACAAGGCCTGAAGTACAGAAACAAAGATGACAAACGTCACTGAACAAAGTGGCCACCGTCTTTGTTCCCAGCCTCCCTGGGTCACCTGCCCCGCTTGCAGCAGCAACTGCTCAGCTGTGAAGTGGGTCTGCCGTGAGTAGCACCTGTGGCCCCAGATGATCTTTCAGGGGTTTGTGAAAAGCAGAAACTGGTGCCATTTCTGTTTGAAGCAGAAGGCTTCTGGCCACTCCAGAGACTACTCTGTGGGTGGGGAACCAGGTGGTGCCTCACGCACCAGAGTTTGGTGACATCTTCAAGTTGCAGGGTCTGGGAGCTGGTCTTGGTTCCTGGAGGCATGGGGTTGGGGGCAAGAACTGGAACAGAAGCCTCCCACCTTGGCTCAGGGATCTCCAGCGTAGACTATATCCAGACCAGCTGCCAGTAAGAAGCAGAGCTGGGAACAGGAGCTGGGCCAGCAGTGTGCGCAGGGAGCTAAACAAACAGATCCGGGAGGAGTTGGGGAAAGTTTATGAGTAAATGACGGCAACCGTGGCAGTCTCAGTGTGGCGGCAGCTGGTTTCCTAGGGAGCCACGCTACAGTCTGTTTGATGGGATTTTAACCGTGGAGCGGAGGCAGCTTGTGTTTCTGACGTCCTGACAACTGTTGATATACAGAGGGCCAAGTGGGGCTGATCCCGAGGAAGCTGCTCATCTGGTCCCCGTGGCCACCTTCTGTTGAGATTTGATGACAAGCTAACAGCCCTGGCATCCCTCAGTGGTGCCATCCTTTACCTAAGAGACATACTGAGCCCCCAGATGGTGCTATAGACCATCGCAAAGCGCTAGGCAGTGAATATTTCTCGCCCCCCCGTGGCACTTCCTTTCCCCACCCTATCTGTGCACTGCTCCACTCACCCCAAGAGTGGACACACACCTCCCATTCAGGCTAACCCTAGGTACCATTCACTGCCACCGTTTTTCCCGTGTGTGTGATGTTTTATTTCAAATGGAAGAAGGCTGAATAAATACTTGTGATCTTATGCCAGAGTCACAGTTTTGTCTGCTGTGGGTGAAGTTAGTAGTGGGAAGCAGCTGGGTGATTGAGAGGGCCTGGTCTCAAGTCCTACCTGCCACATCCAGGCCAACTCAGTAGTGCTCTAGGTGGGAGTAGATATTTCTTAGTAAGTGGGTGTAGAAGTGGGTGCTGCGGCCCAGCCCCTCAGGATGGTAGGCGGTGGAAGGCATCTAGGCCTCTGCCACTCCTTAGGGTAGAATGTATAGTTCCAGATATAACTGAAATCGTAGACTGTTGAGGTTGTCCCCGGTACCACTGTGAGTCCCTTCAGCCTGGCATAGGTGTTGAAGCCTGCTGTGGAATATTAGTTTAAGATGTGTTACGTTCGTTTATGCTGTGGAATATTTGTTTAATGATGCAAAGATGTGTTGCATTCTTTCATGTTGCATTTGTTTAACTCTGTGAAGCTGTGTTACTTTGTCTGCCTAAGGCACCTGATTGGTCTAATAAAGAGTTGAATGGTCAAAAGCAAGGCAGGAGAGGGACAGGAGGAGCTGGCAGGCAGAGAGAATAAATAGGAGAAATCTAGGGAAGAGAATGAGGAACAAGAAAGGAGAAGGAGGGGAGGACACCAGGGGACTGCCACACAGCCAGCCACAGAGTAAGGAGGAAAGAAAGATATAAAAATAAAGGTAAAAAGCCCAGAGGCAAAGCATCGTTAAAGAGAAATGGGATAATTTAAGTTAGAAAAGCTGGCTAGGAACAAGCCAAGCTAAGGCCAGGCATTCATAAGGAAGAGTAAGACTCCATGTATTTATTTGGGAGCTGGGTGGTGGGCCCCCAAAGAGTAAAACAAACAAACAAACAAACAAACAAAACCCCCCAAAAACCAACTACAGAAGACTTCCATAAAGCTGGAGTAAAATTGCTGCCTAAGGGGCACCCTGTAGGCATCTCAAAGACACAGGGGCTCCTGGAGAGGGGATGGGGTATTCAGTGTCGTAGTAGTAGAGGGCTTCCAGAAAAGTGGCTGTGTCCGGCCAATTAATGCAGGGGCTGACTGGCAAGTGACACTGTTCAGGCCCCAGCTTACATCCATGTACTTGACCTTCATGCCTGCGGGTGTGTGTCCTCCATACAGTGCCACAGCTGCTTGCACACTGGTCTCATAGGTGATACCCTCACCTGTAAAGAGCACATTAAAGATCTGCAGCCCAGAAGAGGGTTGCAGATGGGAGGAGAGGCACAGTGTCTGCAGAGCACAGTGTTGTGTTGTAGGTTGTAGCGGGGAACGTTGGGCTGGACCACTTGAGGGCCAACCTTGCTGACAGACATGGGAAATTCAGCATGGGACAGCGGGTCCTCGAGGACCACCGTGTCCACTTCTCCATCTGCATACTTCTGAGCCAGTTCCTCTGGGCTGTTGGAGAACTTGCCATTATACCAGAGCTGCTCCACTCTCCAGTCCTGGGCATCTGTGCTCTCTTGATCTATGAGGATCTCCAGCCCCATAGGGGCATAGAAAGTGTCCTTTCACAAAGTGTTGCAAGATAAACCATGTATGGTGCCTGCTAGACTCCACAGCATGAGGGGCCACATAAGTGAAGGTCAGACAGCCGCCATTACAGTCTCATAGTGAGAAGCCAGGGGTGTCTAGAAAAACTCTGTAACAAAGCCTTCGTGGCCTCCTTTAGGGTTGCAGTAGTACAGACTGTACTTAGGATGGGTTTGGATGTCTAGGACAGCTGATGCCCCAGCCTGGCAGCCAATTCTCAAATGTAGATGGTCTGCGGCAGGGGCCTCACAGCACACTTGGTAACACTAGGGAGCTCCTAGGCACCAGAGAAGATGACAACACAGGTGTTCCACACTGACCTTCTTGTTCCTTTATCCAGAAAATCCATCACATTCCTCTTGAGAAGCCTCTTGATGGGGATACGGAGATCTTCGCCAAAGTCAGTATCTTGGATGGCTTCAGCTCCTGCTCCTTCTTGCTTCATCAGGAAGTTGAGCTTTCAGATTCCAGAGCACCCGGGTCTTTTCCTATGGGGTACAACTGGGGCACTCTGCCATGGCCATCTGTAGCACCAGGCAGCAGACACCCAACTCAGTGCCAACCTCCTTCTGGCCAGCCATATGACTCTGGCACACAGCGGAACGGAAGAGACGACTTGGGTATTTTTTCCTCCTAGGAGCACCTCAGAGTGCCGTGACCCAGCCAAGCCTCAGTATTGTCTAATCAGCCAGGCTTCTCTACTCACCCTCACCAAAGCCAGAGACAGTCTTGGGGTCTCCACTCTGATTCCCGTGCTCTCCAGGCCTCTGTGTGTGCTTTCACTCTCCCCCTCATTGAAAATTTCTATCTCGATGCAGCCCATGTTTCTATCCTTTGTTTCAGAGTTATCTCAGTGGGGGAATACTCCTCATCCAGAAGCACCGTAAACCACAGCTGCCCAAGGCTTGGTCCTCAATGGCTTCAAAGCGCTCATGTCCTGGTGGAGCAGAGGGCTACTGTGACAGCCAAGCTAAATTACCTTTTAGGGGCATGCATTTTGAAATTCAGTGTGGGTGTTCAAAGAACAGCTTCTGGGTTCAAGTCGCCTGGGATCAGATCCGGGGAAATCACAGAACTAAGGACAACTTGGGTGACTTTGGCCATGTGTTTAAACTCCCTGGACTGCCACTGTCTTCAGCTGTGAAATGGAGACAGTGGCATCAGTGTGCATGTCCCCAAGGCCACAGAGAGAAAGAAGAAGAGGACAGTAAATGTAAATGTGTGGAACCACGCTGGCCTTCTAGAACACACAGCATGTTGGCTGTGTTTTCTTTAAAGTGAACCCTGAGGAGAGTCTGGACTTCAGCACATTAGAGGTTCTGGGCACACAGACCGGCTGGCCTGAGTCTTGGGGGTGAATCAAGGATGGGGAAAATCCTGCCTTGCCCAGCTTTTCCTGCCTTCTCAATGGGGACTCAAGCTGGGGTCCCTTGATTGTCAAGACTATAGGAGCACCTCTGTCGTGTCATACTAGGTTATGAGTCAGAGTGAAGCCCTTCCTCCTTTTCTTTTAAGGGAAGACATGGTCAGGGACTTCACCATCTACCCCTGTCCTCAGGGCACCCATGAAATACTGGGCATGTATCCAGGCGAGGTTGCTTATGATGCTGCCAGTGTTTGGTGGCTCTGTCTTCCCTTTTGCCTGACGTGGGACTGCCCACCAGACCCTGGTGTGCCCATAGTTTGTGGGAGATCGTGGCTCTTCCACAGCTGGAGGCAGCTGCCACACTCACCAGCTCTGTTTTCTGCAGACCTTCACCCAGCCTTGACGCAGCTGGGCCCCCCTGGGAGACCCCTGTGCTGGCATTTCTCTACACAGAAGCTGCACTGTGCCTGTCTCAAGCTGGAAGCCTCCCTGTGACAGTGGGGTCCTGTTCAAGGGTCTCTGGCTACACTCCTCACTCCAGTAGGTAGGGGTGAGACTCAGGGTCTTGGCGTGGGGCTTGGGCTTCTGAGTGAGTGGAAGGACTCTGAGAGGACCTTGCTCTTACAGGTAATTATTTTCCTATGTTTGTTTTTTCCTGATCAGAACACCCTGTGAGAAATGCAGAGAAAACTCTCCTGTGGAGACAGAGACACAGACAGAGGCCTGATGTCTACATTGCTGGGTGTCCTCCATTATTGGGGGAATATGGGCTGGATCTGGGTGGATTTCACCTAAGATGAGTGGCAGGGTAAGACATAGGCAAGGGAAATTCCATACTAATCAGGTATACCAGGGAGGAACTGGGCCACAGGACCCAAGCAATGTGGATGCTTTGTGTTTTCTATTTGAAAATGTGTTCCTTGTTGGGCCTGTGCCTTTCCCAAGGGTTGGAAACACGGAAGACGCTTCCTTCCAGATAAGCTTTCTTATTTAACTCTCCATGCCAAGTTTGACCTTGGCTCTTTTCAAAATTAGTTAAAATCCCGCCCTATCAAGGGACTTCCTGTGTTGACCTTGGACCTGACTCTGTCCATGTCCCACTCACTGCCCCTAGGCACTTAAGTATTTAGTTTGCAGAGAACAAAATTTCCTGACTGTGGCAGTGAAAGGTATGTGCTGCATCCCGTGCCCCCCATCACCTGTGAGCTGCTGGGCTGCTGGGAGCCTCAGCATTCTGTCCTTGTGTCTGTCTGCAGGGAGCCTCGGCATTCTGTCCTTCTGTCTGCTGGGAGCCTCAGCATTCTGTCCTTCTGTCTGCTGGGAGCCTCGACATTCTGTCCTTGTGTCTGCTGGCCCTGGCGATCACTGTCAAGGCTGGTCTGTGGGCTCCTCTGCACTCTCCTAGCCTCCTGCCTGTGGATTGTCCTGGTTGTTCGGCTCTGTGGATATCATGTGCTCTGGGAACTTCTCTCTTCCCTTGACTTGCTCCTCTGCTGGCCTTGCCCTGTTCTTGGTCAGGAAATCATGAGGCTCCGTGCTTTCAGGGTCCATCTTAACAGGAGTAGGTGAGACAAGGGGCTCTGGGCAAATCCAAGCCAGGGGGATAGCATGAAGAGTGTAAACTGGTAAACTGGATTTTACCTCTCTCTCTCTCTCTCTCTCTCTCTCTCTCTCTCTCTCTCTCTCTCTCTCTCTGTATACTGGTGTGTGAATGTGTGATATGTATTTGTATGTGTGTGTGTGTACCGGTGTGTACACTGGTGTACATTCACTTTTATACACATACATGTACAGGTCAGGAGACAAAGGAGTTGATCTCCAGGCACCATTCACCTTCCCCCCTTATTTTATTCCTTTTCTTTACTTTCTCTCATGTTTTGCAGACATTGTCATGTGGGCCAGGCTGTGTGCTTCTGACCCTCTTGCCTACATCTCCCCAGTTCTAGGACTGTAGGTAAATACCACCACACTGTGCTTTGCTTTCTTTCTTTCTTTCTTTCTTTCTTTCTTTCTTTCTTT
>CABHPQ010162813.1:41171-51540 GCA_902168405.1 Peromyscus aztecus | reverse complement strand
ACACACACACACACACACACACACACACACACACACACACACACACAAACAAACAAAAAAACTAGAAACCAATTGTGCTAGAGCTTTGAATTTGGAGTTGGTTTTTGTGGAAGGTGATAGATACTTGTCTAATTTCATTCTTCTATATGTGAACATCCATTTTCCCCATCATCATTTATTGAAGATGCTATCTTTTCTCCAGTATATATTTTTGGATATTTAAAATCTCACCTATGAGTAAAATCAGTTCAAACCTATTTGATTTAGCCTCACGTAGATTCCTGGAACAGGGGCAAAAAAGCAGCCACATTCTTTGAAGAAATATCATAAGAATGGTCTCTATTCCAGTTTCTAATATTATTCCCCTCTGAAATCAACTTGAGCTGAGTCTCCATAGTCAATGTTGCTCTCAGCATTAATATCTTCCAAACTGCTACTACAATGGCACATTTAGCTCCACTTCCAGCTTTCACAAGATTTTCTAGTCCAAAGTCCCAAAGTCTTCCACATCCTTTTAAAAAACAGCATAGTTAAGCCTGCCATAACAATAGCTCACTCCATAGTACATTCTTCTATCTTAGTTACTTTTGATTTGATCCCATAAAACTCCATGACCTAGGAAACTTATAAAAGAAGTATTTAACTTGGGGGCTCACAGTTACAGAGGGTTAGATTTCATGCCCATGATGGCACGGAGCATGGCAACAGGTAGGCAAATTGATGAAGTAACAAGAAAGAGGCAGAAACAGAGAACAAGCTCTCTAGGAAGGGCATGGGATTTTGAAACCTTAAAGCCCACCTCTGTGGCACACCTCTTCCAACAAGGTCACACCTTCCAATCCTTCTAAAACAGTTTCACCAAATGTATATATGAGAATATGAAGGCCATTATCATCCATACCATTACACACTCCAGCAAATGTAACTTAAGGAAGAGAGGTCTCATTTTTGTCTAAAAATTCCAGAGAGTAAGTGTTTATCATGATGGGGAAGACATGACAATAGTTAGAGAAAAAATGGAGATAGAAGCAGGAATCTAGTGGTCACATTTTAATGAACACATATGAAGCTTGGAGAAAGAACACGGTCCATCCCTAGTGAAATTCTTCCTCCAGCAAGCCTCCACTTCATAAAAATGACAAAACTCTTTAGAAAAAGTACCACCAACTGGTACCAAGAATTCAAACACACGAACCACTGGTAGATATTCTTTATTCCAAAATACTAGCCAAGAAGCTGAAACACTCCTACAATGAAAGCTTTAAAATTATGAGGAAAGAAATCAAGGAAGACACCAGATGGTGGAAACAAACTAACTTCAAAAATCCCAATCATGAACGCTTGCCCATTCTTTATAGATATATAAAAAAAACAATCTTAAAACACATAGGGAAACACAAAGTATCCTGGATATCCAGGCCAATCCTGAGAAAAAAAGAACCATGCTGGAGATTTTACCACACCTGATCTCAGGATATACTATAGGGCCATAGTAATAACAGTAAGAAGAAGCATTATGTTTGTGCAGCCACAGACATGTAAGTCAGAGTCATTCAAATACCTCAATGTAAAGCTAAAACTATTAGCAGAGAAGGTAAGAACTACCTAACAGTACAATTATAGGTTGGGGCTTTCTAAATAGGTCTCTAGTCACTCAGGAAATAAAGCTAACAAAAGACCTCATGACATTTAAAAGCTTCTACATAACAAAAGAAACTTTATTAAATGATGAGGCAGCCTATCAAAACTGGAAAAAAAATCTTTGCCAGCTATACATCTGGGAAAGGATTAACATCTAGAATACACAAAAATTAAAAATCCAAAATATGAAGAAAATAAACAATCTAAGCCAAAAATTGAGCTATCAATCTGAATAATAAATTCTTAAAATAAGAAATACATTTGCATTTGCATAAATATCTGCATGATCATTAGCTGTCAGAGAAATGCAAATTTAACTACCCTGAGATTCAACCTCATTACAGTCAGAGTGGCTATCAGGAGCATATCAAAGTGTAACAGATACTTGAGAGGATGGTGATGGAGGTGAAAACTGATGAGACCACTATGGCAACCTATGTGAAGATTTCTCAAAAAACTTAAACAGACTCTGCATCCTACTTGCTCATCCATATTCATTGACACTCTATTTGCAGAATAACTATAAAACAGAATTGGTCAATATTTCCATCAACTGATAATGGTAATGAAAATGTAATACATATGTACAATAGATTTTTATTCAGATTTTTTTTTGTGAAAAAAGCTGAGATTATAAAAATTGTGTAATGGAACCAGAAAAATATAATCAGTGAGGTAACCCAGGCACAGAAAACAAATTCTGTATATTTCTCTCATATGTGGATCTCAGCTTTGAGTCTCTAATTCTATGTGTTCAACTTCGAGTTCCTACAGAAGTGAGTGGACTAGAAACAGACTATGGTGACAAAGGCCTACCTTAAGTAAAGAGGGATAATTTAACTGTAGAGAAGAGGGATTTGGGGGACTAGAAGGTTGACGTAGGGAGGGAGTAGAAAATAGGAGAAATAGGAGGTAGAGGAAAGGATTAACCATAATGAAGAGGGAATAAAAAAATGGAAACCTAGTATCTTACAACCAAATTAGAAATCTTATTTTTTTCTAAAAAGACTTGAAAGAATATGACTTGTATTGCTAATAAAAGCTTCTCCTAGAAGCTATGGGTTATAGTAAAACTACTAGTTTCAGGAGTGGGATACCTCCTTGTGAGTTGTAGGTAAGGGAATTCACAGAGGCCCACAGAATGATACAGGCTCTTGCCATTCCTCTTGGTTCCCCACTAGAACTAGTTGATATGATCTTATTGCTGAAAACCCACACATCTGGATTGCACTCCGTAAAGAGATGCTAAAACTGAGATGGAAACTTTCTCCCTGCTGATTGGCACTCACAATCCAAGAAAGCAGTGTGTAGGCTTCTTGGGGGAAGAAAAGGTTGTGAGTGGTCTTGTACAATTATGAACTCTACGAACTTGGAAACCAATCTGCCAGGGAAGATATGGCTACTTGTACAATAGTGATGCTGATATTATGAGTCAGGTCAGCTCCTGTCTTATTGGATTTGAGGCCTGTTTCGCAGGAAGGAATCCATGACTATCCTTGTAAATCTATTTAAAAACCCAGGGTAGAGAGGTCATAGTCTCTAGGAGGAAACTGAATACTGGTGTTTAAATAACTTTAAATAACATAAAACTGTCTTCTAAATATTTATATTTATAGCTTTAGGTAAATACTATTCCTAGTCCTAATTATGGAAACATCTCTTTCTTCTTTGCAGTAGAAAACTTGGACACATGGTTGTACAAAATGCTGATAAGTGACAGATGAGTATTCAGCCTTAAAAAGACATTCCCAGCCCCTTTAATCTCAGAGATCATTGTACAACATAAGGGCAGACGAATTTTAGAGAAGACAGGAAGAAGGCCTGTGAAATGCCATCTTCTGGACAACATACAGAAACTGCAATCATAAACTCACAACATCCCTGGATGCCTTTAGTAGATCTATACAAGAATTGGCTCTATCAGTAACCAGTCATGAATTGGGGCAGGGCAGCTCAAGGTGCTCCTCTCTGCACCGATGAACTGTTAGCGATAGATTTAGTGAGAAGTAGAGTCATTGCCTTCAGTTGTTTACCCACCAAGGATCCCTTCAGTTTCCAGTGGAAAGTTCCAATTCAGTGGTCACATAATTGGCCCTTGTTAAACTAAATGGGTTCAGTTCAAAATAGTCATGAATCTTAGAAAGGGACTTTTTAAGAAGGGAAGGTTGGTAGAGATGGGAGGTTGATAGAGATAGAGAGGTTTTTACAAGGCAGTTGGTGAAGAGGAAAATTAAAATGTATTATATATACATATATAATATATATATGCATGCAAATGTCAAAGAACAAAAAGTAAATCAAATGCTAAACTAAAATAAATGTCATTCAAAAACATTTAAGTGATGATGTATATAAACTGATGCATGAGAAGAATATGACTTGGTGTTAGAGTCACTAAGCTTTTAATGTAACCCCTTTTTTGCTCCTTGTCATAAATGACTTACATATTTATTTAGTATCTTGGACTTCCATTTTTAAACTTTGGGCAGTTGAGAGCATTGAAAGTAATTCAGAGCAGTATACAGAACCTTGTCAGGCAGTTAAACAATGTGCAACCATTATTATTCAGTACAAACAACGAAAAGGCATAGCATCCAAGATGCTTGGGCACAGTGCTATATAATGTTGCATTTTGATCTTTTCTCTCTTCAGTCTACTTCCAAAGAAATATGCAATCATCCCTAGTTCAAACCTCAGACCAACATTGTTAGACGTAGATCCTGTACTTCTGGGACTCCATCTCTCAGGAGTGTTTCTGTATCCTCCACTTATAATACCTGGGCTCTTCTCCAGTGGAAGATGGCTCTCCTAGGATAATACTGTAGGCACTGTCTCTGGTCTTTGTTTGAACATGCTGATATGTTTTGCTTTGGATTTAATTCCCTTTACTATCTGTCTTAAAATAGGTATGAGATAGCAAAAACATAGAAACAAATCCTTTAAGTTTGCATGTAACCCAGACAAAGAAGTGATTTAGTTCTAGAGGATCATGCTGGGCTTTGGTGGTGAAGTCTAATAGTGTAAGAATGTGCAAGTTTAGTCTAGAGGTCTGTATATATATTTCTTTTGGGGACCTTAAGATAACTGACAATATTCAACAAACTATGTTTTTACATAACTTATGAAAACCTGTGGTCAAATATTTAATAGAGTCCATATGATACAGTATTACGTTTATAATTCATGATTCTTTTCCTCTGTGACTCTGAGCTATGTCGGCAAATTCTCAAACAGCATGGTTGATAAGTCCTCAGTAAAAGTGAACAAGTATTTTACTTTTAGCATTTGTTCGGCTTTCTGATCTTTCCGTCATCAGCTTCTCTGGTGTTATGTTTTTGTCAGTGGCTGAATTTGGCTTCCTCTTCTTTGATCTTTGATACAAACCCCAGGGTATAACTTTCATTTATTCATTTAGTCTTATAAACAAACAAAAGCTACAATATGATTAAAAGTTTGACCTTCTGGCTAACTACTGCCAGATTCCTGTTCTCCAGTCCTTTGGAAAATGGCCCAGGTAGACACAGGGACAATTTTCTGTGAGTGGTTTAAATCTTATTAAAAAAAACACTCATTTTACTGCAAAAATATAAAGTTCATTCAGATATGTATACAATAAAATATGTAAACTATGAATTATTACAAAGTAATTGTGTCTTATCATAGATACAAAGACACAGCCAGTAGCTAGCAAAGACTCTTTCTGCCTCCCCAGTCACATTCTCTTCTGCTCTTCCAATGTTAGCAGATACTTCAACTCTGTGTCTGTTCTATGTTGTCTTGCTAAATCATTTTGTAATCTTAAGTATAAGGATGAAAAAATCACAGTTTGAAATCCCCTTTTAGTGGATACCCACACTTTCTGTGCTTTCTGTTTTCATTTTGTCTGTATTCATCAGAGAGCTTGGGACCACAAGCTGCCAGGCTATTGCTCTATCACTGAGGCCCCTCTGTCCGCACATATGACTTTCTACTTCTATTTTTCTACTAAATATTCTGAGTCTGTTTATCTTTATGCAGTATCCTTGGTAACTCATTAGTCATTGTGTGAAAATTTCATAATTCAGTTGTCTATCTGAGTGCATTGCACCTTTAAACTGCTTTCTAGTGTGGATACTAGTTGAACTCACTGATCTATGTGTGAACATTCACGTGCTATTGTGATATGATCATATAATTTTTTGGCTCCATGCTGAGGTTGCACACAAAAAATGTGTTCAGCTTAATAAACATTGCCAAAAATCTTTCTAAAGAACCATCCAATTTCCACTTCAATCAGAAACGTACAATAATTTTCATTAAATTACAACTCTTGGGAAGTGCTTACTGTTTTAATATATCCATGGTGATCAGAGCATAATCACATTCAATTTTAGTTTTAATTGACATTTGCACAACCATAATATTGAACTTATTTTCATATATGTATTGGCTATGCACCTGTCCATAGATATGAAATGTTTGTTCAAGCATTTTCTCCAGGCCCTACTGGGTAAAGGCTTGTCTCAAGAGCAAAAGAACTTTGTAATATACTAGGGGTTTGATCCTTTTCTCTGTTCTGTGTATGTCAACTAGCTGTCCCATTCTTACCTGTGTTTTTCCTATTTTAGGGGAAACCTAAAAATGAATATAAAATATGCAATATTAATGCACTATTATGTAAAACATTTATATACTACTTAGAAATTTTATTGATAAATATTCATATATGTAAGTATATACTTTTACATACCCATGTATCCCTTTATTTGACTGTGAATGTTAGGAATATTTTTATATTTAGGAATGGCTCATAGACTTATATTAATCATTAACTGTATATTTGATTACATAACTCAATGCTTAGTAAATTAAAAACTGGTCATATACTGATATTATAACTTTAATTAAGACAACTATGGTCTATTCATCTGATGTGAAATTTGTTCTTTGAAATTTTCAGGGGAAAAATAATTATGGCTTATAGACTCAATGTATCCTGAAATCATTTTACTATTGGTTATCCAAGTTATTTGTGTAAGTTGTAAATGCTTCCTTTAATTATTTGTTTTGATACAAAGAATGAAAATTGCTTTTATGAAGCCTTGCTAATTTATCAATTTTTACAATTCTTTTTGTGACTTCTTTTATCTTTTGAATTAGTGAAATATTAAAGCTTGTATCCTCACATTGTAGCTAGAGTTTTCCTGCCTGGCCCACAGTCAGGATAAATCTCTTTCACCTGCCAGTCCCACAGCCGCTCAGACCCAACCAAGTAAACACAGAGACTTACATTGCTTACAAACTGTATGGCCGTGGCAGGCTTCTTGCTAACTGTCCTTATATCTTAAATCAATCCATTTCTATAAATCTATACCTTGCCACATGGCTCGTGGCTTACCGGCATCTTTACAAGCTGCTTGTCCTGGTGGCGGCTGGCAGAGCCTCCCTCTGCCTTCCTGTTCTTTTTATTCTCTCTGTTAGTCCCGCCTATACTTCCTGCCTAGCCACTGGCCAATCAGTGTTTTATTAGCAACACATTTGCCATACAGAACATCCCACAGCATCACATCATGTGAAGGGTGCTTAAAAAGGAATCTATTGATATAGGCAACCATTAGTCTACTAAATTTCTACTGTTTCCTACAAAATGAATGTTGATAAAAGACATAAAGAAACTATGAAACTACAGCTTATGCTCAGAATATCATGTGAGTAAATACTAAAACAACTAATCTTCTTTTGTGAATTCACTATTTTGATCCATTATCTACTTTATGATTTGTTCAATTATTTTCTCAATGTTTAGCTTTTTAAATTCTTCATTAACAGAAGATAGAAATCCTCTATCAGATGTTGAGCTGACAAAAACTTGCATTTCCTGGGCTGCCTCTTCATTTATTCAAAGGTTTCTTTGTTGTACAGAAGCTTTCAGGTTTCATGAGTAAAGTACAGTTTAAAAAGTTCTTGCCTATGCCTAAATATTGTTTTATAATCTATTCTTCTAGAAATTTCAGAGCTTCAAGTTTAATATTGAGAAGGTTGATCCATTTTGAATTGATAGTGATGCAGTTTGTGAGATAAGGACATAATTTCATTCTTCGACATTTACAAATAGAGTATTTTTCCAGCATAATTTGGTGACAAAGCTGACTCATGTGTATTTTTTGTATCTTTGTTTAAAAAGAATTCAGTTGAGTAAATTTCAGTGGAATGACATGTGAGTCCTCTGTTGTACCCCACAGGTTTACATTTCTGTGATATCAGTGCCATGTCGCTTTGATTACTATGTTTACATAGAATAATTTGAAGTCAGGAACTATGAACCTCTAGCACACTTATTGCAGAGGTTTCCTTTGGCTGTAGGGGTTTTCTTATGCTGCCATAACATTTTTACAGTTTTTTTTAACATTTCTTTGTTGGGATTTTGATTGGAATTCATTGGATCTTTTGAGCACATGGTTCTTTGTCTCATTATTAATTTCTCTGATCCATGAATGGGGGAGGTCTTTCCATCTTCTAGTGTCTTGCTCAGTGTCTTTTTTCAGTTTTTGGATTTTAATTGTAGAAGTCCTTCATTCTCTTGGTTATATTTATCATCTCATATTCAGTGAAGGCTATCGTGACTACTGAGATGGTTTCTCTAATTTCTTTGTCACTACTGATTATTATACACTAATTTTATATTCTTTGCTGAAAATATTTATCATATCAAATAATTTTCCTGTTCAAAATTTATATTCTTTTATGCATATAGTAATATCATCTACAAATAGAGATATTGTAACATATTATTCTATTTGTATCCCTTTTATTTTTTCCTTGTCTTATTGTTTTAGCTAGGTTTTAATGTTCTATACTGAGTAGGAGTTACAAGAGTAAACATCATTTTCTTGTTCCAGATTTTAATGGGAAGAGTATCAACATTTCTCCATTTTGGAAAGCGTTGTTCATGGCCTATATGGACCACATCTCAGTATATAACCAAAGGAACCTATATTTTACTACACAGAAACTTACTCAATCATGTTCAATGTTGCATTATAGCTAGAAAGTGTACAGCCAAGATGCCCATTAACAGATGAATAGAAAATGAAAATATGATACCTATACACAATGGAATCTTATTTACCTATAAAGAAAAGGGAAATTATGGAATTTAAAGGTAAATGGTTGGAAATGGAGAAAAATTATACTGAGGTAACTCTGGCCCATAAGACAAGTAGCAAAGGCCCTCTCTAGCATTTAAATCCTAGATTCTAGCATTAAATCTTTTTTTTGTATTTAGCTTGAAAGGTTGATAGAAGCCAAGAAAATAGAAAGTACAGACTAGACAAAATCCCAGCACTGAGAAATAGTAGAGGACTAAAGCCCCAGCTATTACCAAGAAGCTATTTGTAGTTGGTATCTGCTCAAAAAGGGAAAAAATATTTTTCTCTAATATATTGAGACTGGGTATATCACCTACACTCTAGGGAAGAACACATGCCTAGAAGTAGTTTATAACTCATGTTTTTTGTTTGCTTTTTGTTTTGTTTTAGTATTTTTTTTTTTTTGGTTTATTTTTTTGAGACAGGGTTTCTCTGTGTAGCTTTGCACCTTTCCTGGAACTCACTTGGTAGACCAAGCTGGCCTCAAACTCATAGAGATCTGCCTGACTCTGCCTCCCGAGTGCTGGGATTAAAGGCGTGTGCCACCATATTTTTTTTAAATATTACTGCATTTTGTGTGTTTGGGATTTTTTTGTTTTGATTTTCTTCATTGAGAGAGAGAAAGCACAATAAAGAGAGAGAAAAGGGGAGAGAGAGCTCATAAAGTTGGGTATATGGAGAGGTGGGAAGGATCTGGAGAATTTGGTGAAGAGGAAAAATACAATAAAAATATATTGTATAAAAACTTTTATATAGAAAATTTATTCATTCTGACTGAGGTGAAAAGAAAATAGTTTTAATTTTTATTTTCCTGTTAGCTAAATATGTTGAACTTTTACAAAGTATTTCTTAGCTATTTGTAATTCTTTGGTAGTTCCATATGTTAATTTTTAATTTAGTTGTATGTTTTCTGGGTGTTTAGTTTTTCTAATTCTATGTATATTCTACACACCAGTCTTCTGCCATATGTATATCTGGTAAAAGTTTCTTTTCCTTTTTTGTTTTTTAGGCAGCCTCATCACTCACATGATGGTGTTCTTTACTATACAGATGTGTTTCAGTTGCATAACTTCCCATTTGTCAATTGATGGATTATAAGAGTCTTGTTCAGAAAATTCTTCCCTGTTCCTCTCTAAATTAAGATGTATTCCCTTCTTTTTTCTCTTCTTTATCACATACAATGTATTAGATCTTTCATTTGTTTGTTTTTGTTTTTGTTTTTGAGACAAGATCCCCCTATGTTACTCTAACTGTCCTGGAACTCACTATGTAGACCAGGCTGTCCTTGAACTCACAGAGATCCATCTACCTCTGCCTCTCCAGTGCTGGGATAAAGGCATGTACCACTAGGCTCAGCAGAGTATCTGATCTTATGTGGAAGTTATAGATAAATTTGTAGTTGAGTTTTGTGTAGGATAAGAGATAAGGATGCAGTTTCATTTTTCTGCTTATATACAAATCAACATTTAGAAGGACTCTTGGTGCCATGACAATTTGACTGAAGTGTAGTATTCACAATCTACCTAGAGCATAAGCTTCTTCAGCCATCAGTTTTCTATCTATCTATCTATCTATCTATCTATCTATCTATCTATCTATCT
>CABHPQ010162813.1:0-41161 GCA_902168405.1 Peromyscus aztecus | reverse complement strand
TCTATCTATCTATCTATCTATCTATCTATCTATCTATCTATCTATCTATCTATCTAAACTATCTTCTTTCCTTCCTTCTTTTTTCTTTTCTTTTAATCAGGTTTACATTGTAAGGCATGATTTCCTTTTTTTGGAATCTGGCTCATATCAAATCACAGAGGAGTTGGTTACCCCATAATAGTCATGCCATTGTTGTACCCATGTACACATCTTCTCTGACCTTTTGGAATTATAGTTTATAGAATTCGCAAGTAGATAACGTCAGTTATACCTTTTTTTCCTCAGCAGCCTAAATAGCTTCTCTCTTCACTAGGAAACCAACCAAGTTCAGTTCCAGCCTGATTTCTCTGTATCTTGCAAACCAATTTGAAGTTGTCACATTAGTGATCAGTATAGGTGCCTCCCAAAGTATGTGGTATCTTCAACAACAGGGCTTTGCCAACTATTTCTGGTGAGAAGCCAAGAGGAATGGAAACGACCTACATTTTGGGGTCTCTGTTAATTATCATATACTGCAACAAGAAGCTTCATGATGAAGGCTGAGTGATGCACTGATCTACAGATACATAATATATTACTAGGTGTCATTTCATTGCCATATTACCATTGTTGAATATGGATTCCAAATAATGGAGTGGGCCTTGAATCCAATAAAAAAGAATTTGGTTACTTCTAAAATATATATGCCACTATAGCAATAGTATATCTTGCAGGTAGCCTACTGATGTAGATTGCAAGGTATGTGGCTGAGTAATATAGATCACTAACTTTCTTCTCCTGCAGAATGCAAAGTGCCTTCCAGCATGGTGAATACTAGTCAGTAGAGGTGAAGTATCTAGGTGGACATGAGTTCAATTATTCTATGTTTAATGACGTAAGTAAGTGATATCTTCAGTAATAAGATAATACCATCAGTTTGTGCAGGGAAACCAATAGCCTTGACAATAGCTTGTGAGATTTTTTTTTTCTAGAAGGTGTCAACAGGAAGCTTTTGGCTAATGACTCAATGAGATGTAACACATTCCCGACACTGGTGTTTTATCTGGTTAAATAAGGTATTTACGTTGGGCCTTGTCTCCATTATTATATGTTGACTACATTGAAATTTCTTTCCTATATGTGTGTATTTAGGAAGCTTATCCAGTGTTGTAAGTTTCCATTGCTTTTCCAAAGGCATTTAGTTTTAATAGTTCCTTCTCATATTCTCTTCTCTATTCTGTCCTTCTAATCCACCCCTCATTTAATCCTTGTATTCCATAATGTCATTTTTTTGTCAGCCCTTGTGTTTGCAGAGACCTCCACAACTGGTAATGAGAATGTAGTACACTTACATAAAAAAATATTATTATGCTGCTAAGAAAATGACATTATGAAATTTTCAGGTAAATGGACAGAGGTAGAAACAATTATCCTGAATGAGGTAACCCAGAATCCAAGTGACAAATATTGCTTGTTTACTCTTATATGTGGACATTCACTTTTAAGTTCTTAAATATATAAATTTCAGTTAGAATAATCACAGAGTTTAGGTAGCTAGTATGGTACCAGGTTGTGGAGGTTAGGAAAGGGACTTCCAAACAGTGGGAAATGAATATAACATTATAAACAGATAAAGGCAAAACTGTGCCAATGACCAAACTGATTTCTTAGTTTCTTTTCTAACAGAGTCAGGGTATCTGGTATTATGTTGAAGTCATTGATCTATTTAGAGATCAATTTTCTCCCGGGTGACAGACACAGATCTATCTTCATTTTCCTCCATGCAGCCATCCAGTTTTTCCAACACTATTTGTTGAAGATGCTGTCTTTTTTCCAGTGTGTATTTTTGGATTCTTTATAAAAACGTATCTATAGGTTTGTAGGATTATGTCTGGGTCTTCAATTATAGTCCATTGATAAATGTGTTGGTATTTATGCCAATATCACACTATTGATAACTACAGCCAATCTTTTATCACCATGATTGTTTTGGTTATCCAGCTTTTGTTTGTTTGATTTTTGAGGAACACTGTGAGTTTTAATAAGGACTTGGTCTAGAAAGATATTCCCATTTGTGCAATATTGGCACAAATGTTGTTGTAACACAGTACTTTTTATTTGTCTTTAAAGTCAACTCCATAAGATAGACTACATGTCTCTTATTGTGAATTGGGTCAAAATCCTGACTAGCTGGGTCCAATGGTAATGGCTGTGATGAGAATTAAGTACTATTATTCTGCTAAATTGATGTGGTCATAAACTGTTTCCTAATCTGTGGATCTTCATATCCCTAGATTACCTTATCTTTCAAAGGTAGCTTCTTTTTTACTACTACAGTGGACTATAGTAATAAAAAAGACTTTCCACCACATCCATGGTCAAACAAATGACACTGACTAACTCAACAAGCCAAAAAAAAAAAAATCAGATGAAAAGACATGAATAGGTCAAGGAGACTCATAGAAAGGTAAGGGCTTTAGTAGTAAGGAGTAGAGGGAATAGCAATCATAATTCAATGTATGTATACACGTGTGAAATTATCAAAGAATAAATTCAATGAAAGCTGTAAAAATTACTATTTAATACACTGGAATCTTAAACTACTGTAAAATGTGTGGATCCTCAGAACATTTTGCTAGATTAACTTTATAATTAACTAACTATATATGAACACACATCATTTTGTGGGTGTTATTACTATTTAATATTTTACTTCATTGATTTAGAGTATATTATGATTTAAATAAAA
This sequence comes from Peromyscus aztecus, assembly GCA_902168405.1. Taxonomy (NCBI): domain Eukaryota; kingdom Metazoa; phylum Chordata; class Mammalia; order Rodentia; family Cricetidae; genus Peromyscus; species Peromyscus aztecus. The sequence continues at coordinate 38,433 of CABHPQ010162813.1, read as the reverse complement.
AAATGTCCTTGAAAATAACATGGATTCTTGATCGCCAACTATTCTAGGGGTAGGACTTCAGAGGGTGGAGCCTGAATGGAAGAAGTAAATGACAGAAGGCATTCCTCTTGGGATATATCTTGCCCTAGACCCTTCCTGTCACTTCTTTCTTCTTCCTGGGTGTCATGAACTAAGCTTCCTCCTTTCTTTACCACATGGCACAACACCATGTTCTGCCTAACCACGGACCCAGGAGAATTGGAGTCAATTTACCACAGATTAATTTTTTTTTTAAAATACGAACAAAATCAATCTTCTTTCGTTCAGTTTTTATTCCTGATGTTCTGTCACATTGACAGAAAAATTGATATGTTATAGACGATAACTGTAAATAAAATTCTAATCTGCTTTCAGAAAATACACACACACACACACACACACACACACACACACAAGCTGATAGTTCGTGGTACATACTGAAACTGGTTTTAAATTGAAGCTACTAATTTTACTTATGAAACATAATTTACAATCACCCCTGGAAACAGAAGGCATCACTTAAAGAACTTCATATTGTTACTGTAGCTCTTTAGAATGTTCTGAACTTTTTTCCATCTATATTTTGGGGAAAAGGGTCAAATTCTTAATTACATTGTCACTTGAGGACCATCTATAACATTACACTACAGAATATAACCAATCAATCACTACCACCCCAAAGCAAATGCAATCATGAAAGGCATTGTTGCTTGCTATAACGCTTCAGAAATTAGATTACAGAGACACTTAATATTTCTTATATGAATTAAAAAGACAATTTAAGCCATGTGGCTGTGGAGCACGCCTTTAATCCCAGCACTAGGGAGGCAGAGCCAGTCAGATTCCTGTGAGTTTGAGGCCAGCCTGATGTATAGAGCGAGATCCAGGAAAGGTACCAAAAATACACAAAGAAACCCTGTCTCAAAAAAAAAAAAAAAGCCATTTTTACTTTTAAGTGTGTGTGTGTGTGTGTGTGTGTGTGTGTGTGTGTGTGTGTGTGTGTGTTCATGTGTTTACTTACCACAGTGTGAAGGCCAGACAGATACATGAAGTGTCTCTTCACCTTCTGCCTTGTCTAAGACTATAGCTGAAGTTTTTCCAGTCCTGCCTGGGCCCTGCAGTCCCATGGCCTGCTGTGTGCCATTACATGCTGCTTCCTGGATGGTGGGCTGGCAGCTCCTCACTCAGCCTTCCTCTTCCCAGAATTCTCCTTGTCTGTTTGTTTTGCCTACACTTCCTGCCCGGCTACTGGCCAATCAGCATTTTATTAAACCAGTTTACAAAAGCATTATTACATAGCATTTCCCCTTGTCTGTTTAATTAAAAAGGAAATTATTAACTTTAACATGGTAAAATTTTATATAACAAAACAGTTATCAAGCAGAATTAACAGTCCCAATATCTAGTCTATTTATATTTGGCAAATTCAAAGAAAATATTCTATTTATCCTTTATTTGTGAGTCTAAGGTTTCATATCCACCTTATCTCTTATCATAATCAAGGAAGACCATAATTATCTAGTCTTCAACGATATCAAAGCCTCCAGAAGGGTATATTATTACCTAAGTAAATAGGAGGGGCATTGTAAACAACTTCCAAAACTCTAGAATGGCAGAGACAGTTGCCTGTCTGGACAGTTACCCAAAGTTCTTTTGCAACGATGTTGGGGCATCCATTCTTTACCCACAAGCCTAGATTCTCCCAGCCGCTTCTCTCTGTGTCCTGCAGATTATCTGGCAGTTTCTTCTGTGAAGCACAAACCTGAAGGACCATTTTGTCTTGCAACGTTCAGTGATCCCCTTCCCATGGGTCCATGGACTGCATGTCCAGTCGACACAACATTTTTTAAGCAGTGCAGGCAAGAACAGATTCTTGACCAAATGGCTCTTTTACCAAGAAGAAGAAGATAAACTCTATATGGAGTTTCTTCAATGCCCGTCTTTCTCTTTGAAGTAAATCAGTGCTGCCATGAGCAGACATGTCTCACTGTCCAGAAAGTCTAAGTTTTTAAAACATATTAAATGCTATATTTTGTAGATCTTTGAAGTGTTTGAAGATTCCCTACCTAACTGAATTATATCTATGTATACCTAGAAAACGTCACATGACTATAAGTTTGATTATCATACAAGACTAATTATTAATCTGTATTTCTTAATTATCCATGACAATTTAAGTGAGTTATGCATACATAATACTTAAACAAGAGTAGAAATATACACATGGAATAACAAAATTAACTGTTAATTTGTATCAATAAACTAAAATCTATACCAATGTAAAATATTTTAAAACAAGTTGCTCTTTAAAAGTAGGTTCAATAATCTACCCTTTTATCCTATCATATCTCTATCCTATGTTTCTATGTCATAAGACAGAGTTTCTCTTGTGTTGTTTTCTACTATATACGCCAGGTGAGCTAACTTGTGAAGTTGTGACAATTTTCCTAACTCCACCCTGTATCTTACAGTAGGAACACTGGAATTATAAATATAATCTACTTGGACAGAAATTTACATGGATTCTGTGTGTACACTCTCAGATCTTCATGCTTGTTTGGCAAACACTTTTCCTACTGGGCCATCATTGAAGCCCTACTCTTGAGGTAATTAACATCGCTGAAGGACTCCAGTATCAGTTGTCCTTTTGAAATTTGTGTGAAATTAAACTCTCACCCTCAGGGAAATAATAACCTAAATAAATGTTTTATATTTCAAAAGCTATCATCATTTCACAGGTGTAGAATAAAAAAAGCATATCACCTTATACAAACTAATTTTGAAAATCCATGACTTGTTAATCAAAGGAACTTGAAGGCTATTAATTAATTCATTCTTATCTCATCCATATCTTTCTTTCTTCATCTCTACACTCTCTAGTTATGTAGAGGTCAACATGCTATTTCAACTTTTACAGAGACATTCATGTTAATAAAATTCTTTCAAAATTTGACTTTAGGTTGATTATGAGAGTATATTCACATTCTACTTTCAATAAAAGATGGGTGCATGCCCTCTTAGCCAGAATATTACATCCTTTTTTAGAAATCTATTTGCTCAGTCAGCCATTCTTAAAGCAACAGCAGAATTATATTCTTCCCACATACCATTTGATTATGTGGGTCCTACAGTGGTGGCAATTTTCATATGTTTTATGAGGTTGGAGTAAAAATTGTTATCTTTTAAAAGAATTCTTCAGTAGGACCTCTTGTTATGTTGCAATGCTTTGTTGACAAGATATTTAATTTGGTAACTGCTGGCTACTGGTGACTATTGAACATGTACAACACATCTAGTAAAACTCAGGACCTGAATTACAGAATTTATTTGAATAAACAATGGTTATGACTTTACAAAATGTTTGATAGATAGTCATCTACCACCAGAATATTGCTTGCAACTGGATAAAACAGTGACAAGATGTGACTTCTATATCATCATAGCAATTTATAAAAGTTCAAATTCTCACAACTTTTCAATTTTTATACTAATGTTTCATAGAGATTATGTTGATATACAAGTATATGACCACATATAACTTCCTATTTTTTATACTAATTTTATTATTTATTTCCTTTAAAAATAATTGAAAAATAATGCACCAAAAGTTTCTTCACTTAGGCCTAGTGAAAATACTTTATTGGATTATTTAAAATTCAAATTTCATGAAAATTTTTATTTTGCTTAACAAGTGTTGTTTATATCTAGCAATTTTTAAAAGAAGTTTGTTTCACTACTTAAATTTATATATTCAAGAAAGTATGTGTCTTTTCACTTTGTGTTTCTGGTTTGTGTGTGCGTGTGTGTGTGTGTGTGTGTGTGTGTGTGTGTGTGTGTATCTATTTACTTTATCAATTTCTGAAATTATAATTTTTAAAAATTTATTGAATGTCTTGTCAGTTGATAATCTGAATTGTGAAGGTGAATAATTTAGTTCTTTTTTTTAATATTTAGCCTTTGGAAAAATAGCATGAAAAATGTGATGTTTGAAAATAAACTAAATTTCATTGAAATTTTATATTCAGTATTTTCTTATTTTTTTGTATTTTACAGTGATTATACTTTTTTAAAGTTTGTAAGAACATGAATGATACAAAACAGAGGAAAAAATCTTTACTCATTCACTTTTAGTGAATTTATTTATTATAAATTAATAACTCACATTTATTATAGCTCCATCTTCCATACTATCTTCTTTCTGTCAAGAGTCAAATGCCTTTCTTTGCTTTAGATAGCTAAATGCATTTGTTTATCCAAGTGCTCTCCTAATTGTTCTTTAAAATCTTTCCTTCTCATTGGCTCACACTGAGCATTTATGTTAAGTTATCCTCATTGGGGAAAAATAACTGATTTACTCTCAAACTTTTCCTATAAGTTTCAGACGCCACTGATCTATTGATTGATCATCTGTTTACTGCTGCTGTTCACACACACACACACACACACACACACACACACACACACACACCCCATAATGACTTAATGAGTATTTTTTTTTTTTTTTTTTTTTTGGTTTTTCAAGACAGGGTTTCTCTGTGTAGCTTTGCGCCTTTTCCTGGAACTCACTTGGTAGCCCAGGCTGGCCTCGAACGCACAGAGATCTGCCTGGCTCTACCTCCCGAGTGCTGGGATTAAAGGCGTGCGCCACCAATGCCCGGCCTTAATGAGTATTTTTATTTAAAATTTTTTCATTTTACATACCAATCCGTGTTTCACCCCTTCCCTTCTTCTGCTCCACCCCCCATAAATTCCACCCACATCCCCTCCAGAACTAGAAATTATGAATAGAGATGGTTAATCTGAATTTTCACAATGGTAAAAATATAATTCTTCAATATGATTTATGAGAAGTGGCAGAATATTTACAGTTATTAGGTAGAAATAAGTGCTGAAAAACTAAAAACTATAAAGTAAGATTGGTAAAATAAGACATTGTTCACAAAGTATCACAGTATCTAAGAGAGATGAGGAAGACAACCTTGGTGTGTGTGTGTGTGTGTGTGTGTGTGTGTGTGTGTGTGTGTATGTGTGTGTGTGTGTGTGTGTGTGTGTTACTTTTTTCCTGTGAGTTTTATATTGTTTTCTTTTGTTAGTACATTTTTTTCCTGTTATAGCCCTCATCCATATTCAGGAATGTAGGGAGGTTTTTCTATTTATTAGTAAAATTAAAATTTTATCAGATATTCTGTGGGAAATATCCCTAAGCAAACACTGTTTATCAAATCAAACTATCAACAGGTGAGAAATACTTGCTTGGTTTCAAAAAGTTTCTCTTTTCATTTATAGTTTTCATATTTGTTTGTCATTTACCTTAGAATGCTATTATAAAAGGAAAAGATTGTGCTTCTTAAGTCAATCAGTAAACAAAGACCTAGCAATAGAAAGCTTCATTTCCTCATACCTGCCCAATAAACTCTGATGAGCCACAGAAGGAAGTTCATGCAAGTCCATATTATGTGGGTAGAAGAAACTTCCTTTCATTGCCTATCACTTAAAGAAAGCAAGATGGGAATGGTGAATCTGTTATCAGGTTTGTAGCTTGACTTTAATTAGCACTCAAACACAGTAAGCCATAAAAAAGAAAGCTGCAGTTCCTGTTATTATCTTTTTTGAATTAATTTTATGTTCATTTACTTTGCCTATCCTTATTTTAAATTGTACCCCTAAGAACTTAACAAAGTTGATAATTTGGAAACAAAATGAATAAAAGTCCTCATGTAAGAGAGACTCCAACATAGTACATGCACCCTTCTCTTACTGTGTCTTCCAAAATTATTCTCCTTAAAAATCACTACTTTCTATTTTGTCATAAAAATATGTAATGGTTACATTGTTTTAAAATTATGTATCATTTTAAAAAGTGTTTGGGGACCTTTTCTTTTCAAAGGGGTTGAAGTTTTAATAGATCTCAGAGAACTTGAGCAAATAGAAAAGCTCATAATTCTATGTCGACATTCTTTCTGTTGTTAAAGGCAACAGTCAGTGATAATGTTGGCAGCTGATCAGCTAGCAGTGAAGATTTGACATTGACCTCTGACAGCGCATTTTGGATCCCATTTATTACTAAGACATCAGATCACAGTGATTGGGAAAGACAGCCTACCTTTCCCACCCCCTACTTTGGTATTTTACAGCAAAAGAAAATTGGTTTAAGTGGTGAAGTCTCAAATCCCCTGGTTATTTTCACACAATGCTTAATGGATTCTGAATCTGCAGAGAATCATGCTTGGGCAGTGTCTCATTCTAAACAGTGCCTGAACTGTAAAAATGGGATTCCTCTGTCAACATAGCACACACTGCCTATGGAAAGATTTTAAAAGAACCAAGCACAGAGCTGCAAACATTTCATTTTAACTTCCCTCTCATCCCATGCTGTGATGTTTGCCTTGTTCCTTATGTGCAGGTCAGTCTGCATATTTCCCACAGAATTCCCGCAGAGGACCTTTGACATAGACACAAAGTTATAAAAACATTGGTTGAGCCAGGCCACAAAATATGGAGAAACATTCCAGAACTTTACCTAGTAAAGTCCTATGAAAACAGCTGCAAAAGGCAAGAGAGTTGCCAGTATTCACTTTTGTTATTACATGTTTTAAAGTGCTATTTGTATAAATATCAATGGAGACTCCAACCAGCAATCTACAATTAAAATAGCCATTCTTAAGCATATTTTTCTTTTTCTACCTTGGTGGCCTATAGACAATAACTTTGGAAAGACTCTATCTGTTGACTTGTTTTTGTCTTGGATCATGTCTGTATTTAGAGTTGCACTATGTCATCTAAATACAGTCATGAGTAATTGAATTACCACTCACAATGTATTCTTAAAGAAATATTTCATTTTGAAAAAAAAAAAACTGCAGTGGCTACAGAAATCTTTATTACAGCTATTGACTTAGAAAATTGAAACAAAATTTTGTGATAAGCAAAGATATCAATTAATTGCAACAGAACAAGCCAGTGTCATTTTTGCAATAAAGAAATACAAGGATTTATAAATGACATTACAATTTAAAAAAAAAGCCAAGGATTCTTTAGAAATCTCAGTTTCTGAACAGTTACTAACAAATTTTAGTTTCAAATGATCCTGTTAACCTTCAACTTCATATCTTAAAAAATACAGCATTCGTGGACTCTGTTAATGACCTGTTTCTTCTATTTTCAAGTTGAATACAAGTCATACTTTTGGAAGCATATTAGTTTTTCAAAGAATTTTAGATGTTCAAACTTGAAGTACTACAGAGAGTTGCCAAATAGCACTCACCTCATTGTATCTCTATAATCCAAAGTTTTATTAGTCTATTTGTAATATTAACTAAACAAATTTTTAAAAAATATTTATTTAATTAACATTTTTTCATTTACTTTATATACTGACCACAGTTTGCCCTCCCTCCTCTCCTCCCATTTCGTCATCCAGACTCCCATCTACCCCCCTCCTCATCCACTCCTCCTGCATTTCCATGTAGAAAGGGGCAGGCCTCCCACTGGCTTGAACAAAGCATGGTGTAATCAGGTTGAGGTAGGACCTAGCTCCTCCCTCTGCAAAAAGGCTAGACAAGGTAATACAGCAAGGGGATTCCTGAAAGCCAGCAAAGGGCCAGGAACAGGTCCCAATCACACAGCTAATAGTCTTACAAACAGACCAAGCTACACAACTGTCACACACATGCAGAAGGTCTAGATTAGTCCCAAGGAGGCTCCATAAGTGTAGGTCAAGAGGAGAGTCCATGTGTTCCCAGGAGCTCAGGTCATCTGTCTACATGGGTTACTCCTTCATGACCTTGACACCCATGGTTCTTATAATCCCTCCTCCCTTTCTTCAGGAGGACTCTCAAAGCTCAGCCCAGTGCCTGGCTGTGGATCTCTGCATCTGCTTCCATCAGTTATTGGATAGACTATGTCTGATGACAACCAGGGTAATCACCAATCAGATTACAGTAGATGGCAAGTTCAGGCACCCTCTGCACTATTGCTAGGAGTCTTAGCTGGGGTCATCCTTGTGGATTCCTGGAACTTTCCCTGGTTATAGGTTTTCCCCCATTCACCTCAAAATGGCCCCTCATCAAGATATCCCCTCCCCACTCACTCCCTCAGTCCTGTCTCCAACCTGCCTACCATGCCCAGCCCACCCAACCCACTCCCTCAAATTCTCATCTTCCCTATGTACTCCCCTCATCTCCTGCCCCCAGTTTACCCAGGATATCTATTCTAGTTCCCCTTCCTAGGGAAATTCATGCATCCCTCTTTGGGCCCTCTTTGTTATCTAGCCTCTCTGTGGCTGTGGATTATAGGATGGTTTTCCTGTACTTTGCTCCTAATACCTACTTATGAGTGAGTACATACCATGTTTGTCTTTCTGAGTCTGGGTTACCTCAGTCAGAATGATTTTATTTTTACTTCCATTCATTTACCTGCAAATTTCATGAGGTCTTTGTTTTTCACAGCTGACTAGTACTCCATTGTGTAAATGTACCACATGTTCCTTATCCATTCTTCAGTTGAGGGGTATCTGAGTTATTTCCAGGTTTTGGCTATTACAAATAATGCTGCTATGAACATAGCTGAGCAAGTGCTCTGTGGTATGATTGAGAATTCTTTGGGTATATCCAAGATTGATGTAGCTGGATAATGAGGTAGATTGATTCTTAATTCATCCTGTCCAACATAAGCTGTCAGTATTTTTTTTTTTATATCTTAGCCATTCTGATAGGTGTAAGATGATATCTCAGGGTCATTTTGATTTGCATTTCTCTGATGACTAAGGATGTTGAAAAATTGCTTAAGTGTATTTTGGTCATTTGAGATTCTTCTGTTGAGAATTCTCTGTTTAGATCTGTGCTCCATTTTTTAATTGTATTATTTGGTATTTTAATTTCTAGTTTCTTGAGATATTTATACATTTTGGAGATCAGCCCTCTGTCAAATGTGGGGTTGGTGAAAATATTTTCCCATTGTGTAGGCTACTGTTCTGTCTTATCAACAGTGTCCTTTGCCTTACAGAAGCTTTTCAGTTTCATGAGGTCCCATTTATTAATTGTAAGTCTCAGCATCTGAGCTAATGGTGTTATATTCAGGAAGTAGTCTCCTGTGCCAATGCATTCAAGGTTAGTTCCAATCAGGTTCAGCGTAACTGAATTTATGTTAAGGTCTTTGATGCACTTAGACTTGAGTTTAATGCATAGCGATAGATGTGGATCTATTTTCATTCTTCTTACATGCTGACATGCAGTTATATCAGAACCATTTGTTGAAGATGTTTTCTTTTTTACATCGTATAATTTTGGTTTCTTTGTCAAAAATCAGGAGTTCACAGGTGTGTGGATTTATGTTAGGGACTTCAATTCAATTCCATTGATCAACCTGCCTGTTTTTATGCCAATGCCAAGATGATTTTAATACTATAACTCTATAATAGAGCTTGTAGTCATGGATGGTGATGCCTCCAGAAGTCCCTTTATTGTACAGGATTGTTATAGCTATCCTGAGTCTTTTTTTTTTCATATAAAGTTGAGTATTCTTTGGAGGTTTGTGAAGAATTGTTTGGGATTTTGATGGGGATTGCATTTGAGTCTGCAGATTGCTTTGGTAGGATTGACATTTTTACTATGTTAATCCTGCTTATCCATGAACATAGGAGATCTTTCCATTTTCTGATATCTTCTTCAATTTCTTTTTTCAAAGACTTAAAGTTCTTGTCATATAAATCTTTCACTTGTTTGGTTAGAGTTACCCCAAGATATTTTATATTATTTGTGGCTATTGTAAAGGGTGTTGTCTCTCTGATTTCTTTCTCAGCCCATTTATCATTTGTATATAGGAGGGCTACTGATTTTTTTTTTTTTAGTTAATCTTGTATCCAGTCACATTAATGAAGATGTTCATCAGCTATAGGAGTTCCCTGGTAGAATATTTTGGGTCACTTATGTATACAATTATATCATTGGCAAACAGCAAAAGTTTGACTTCTTCCTTTCCAATTTGTGTCCCCTTTATCATGCTTATTGTCTTATTGCTCTAGCTAGGACTTTGAGTACTATATTGAAGAGATATGGAGAAAGTGGACAGTCTTGTCCTGTTCCTGATTTTAGTGGAATCACTTTAAGTTTCTCTCCATTTAATTTGATGTTGGCTGTGGGCTTGCTGTAAATTGCCTTTATTACGTTTGGGTATGTTCCTGATCTCTCCAGGACCTTTATTAGGAAGGCTTATTGGATTTTGTCAAAGGCTTTTTCAGCATCTAATGAGATGACCATGTTTTTTTTTTTTTTCTTTTAGTTTGTTTATATGATGGATTGCATTGACAGATTTTCTTATGTTGAACCATCCTTGCATCTCTGGTATGAAGCCTACTTGATCATGTTGGATGATATTTTTATGTGTTCTTGGATTCACTTTGCTAATACTTTATTAGTGTTCTTGGATTCACTTTGCTAATACTTTATTATTTGTGCATGGAATTTTATGAGGGAAATTGGTCTGCAATTTTCTTTGTTGCATCTGTGTGTGGTTTGGTTATCATTACAACTGTAGCTTCATAAAACACTTGTCAGTCTTTGTCTTTTTATTTTATGCAGCAATTTGAGAAGTATTGGTATTAGCTCTTCTTTGAAATTCTAGTAGAATTCTGCACGAAAACCATCTGGCCCTGGCCTTTTTTTGGTTGGGAGACTTTCAATGACTGCCTCTATTTCCTTAGGGGTCATAGTTCTATTAAATTGTTTATCTGGTCTTGATTTAATTTTGTAAGTGGTACCTATCTGCTGTGGGATGTTCTGTATGGCAAATGTGTTGCTAATAAAACACTGATTGGCCAGTGGCTAGGCAGGAAGTGTAGGTGGGACTAACAGAGAGAATAAAAAGAACAGGAAGGCAGAGGGAGGCTCTGCCAGCCGCCACCAGGACAAGCAACATGTAAAGATGCCGGTAAGCCACGAGCCATGTGGCAAGGTATAGATTTATAGAAATGGATTGATATAAGATATAAGGACAGTTAGCAAGAAGCCTGCCACGGCCATACAGTTTGTAAGCAATGTAAGTCTCTGTGTTTACTTGGTTGGGTCTGAGTGGCTGTGGGACTGGCAGGTGAAAGAGATTTATCCTGACTGTGGGCCAGGCAGGAAAACTCTAGCTACACCTATCAAGAAAAGTGTTCATTTCTTTTAGATTTTCCAGTTTTGTGGAGTATGACCAAATGATTCTCTAAAATTTTTCAGTGTCTGTTGTTATGTCCCCTTTTCATTTCTGATTTTGTTAGTTTGTGTATTCACTCTCTCCCTTTTAGTTAGATTGGATAAGGGTTTGTCTATCTTGTTGATTTTCTTAAAGAACCAACTGTTTGTTTCATTGAATCTTTATATTGTTCTCTTTGTTTCAATTTTTTTTAAATTCAGCTCTGAGTTTGATTATTTCCTGCTGTCTACTATTTCTGAGTGTATTTGCTTGTGAAGGCCCACAGAGGTTTCCTAGTGAGATCTGAGCTTGCTTTACCCAGCAGGGCTGCATTAGACAATGGCTTGACCACGTGCATGATTACCAGGTGATTGGAAGCATCTGCACTTGGCCATGCTAGGTCTTTTGCTCCTTGCCTTGGCATTCCTATAAAAAGCTCTTTTGAAGAGACATAAGGGGCTGCTGAATATTGATCCAGGCCCTCCTGATGTGATCCTGTTTTTCTTTCTGTTTTTCTCCCTTCTATCTTTCTATCTGAATATTTCTCACTCCTCCCTCCTCAAGTGTACCCTGGGGAAAAAGTGGGAGCAGGTCTTCCACAGAGAAATGGGTAGACCTCCCACAGATAGTGCCAGGAACAGGGACAAGGGACTTGGTGAAAGGGGGGCTAGAACCCCATAGGAATCAGTTGGGCATGTCTAATCTTGTATTAAAATGAACATGGGGATATTCTATTTTTAGGAGTAATGATAAAGTAAAATGGCTGAAAGAAATGCCAAAGTGAAAAGTTATGCTGCAGTGAGTATCTCTCTTTATCTAAGTTTCTTTCTTATTTTCTCTCCCTTAATTCCTGTTTATAAAAATTAAGGAAAAAATATAAGTTAGAATATAGGAATATAGTATAGAAAAAACTTAGGATAAGATAAGCAACAAGACAAAGGAACTATGTCCTTGATTTTCCAACTATGGTACTATGAACACAAACTCCTAAGGAAAAATTGAGGTCATGAAAGAACACCTTGAGGAAAACAGGCAAAAAAAAGATTCTTGTGGAAGCTTTTGGCCTGTGGAAAACTTAGTTTTAAGCACTGAGTGGTAGAAAAAAATTTTCCCCCTGAGGCAGACAAAGGAGGAATTGAAAGACTTAAAAAACTTAGTAACTTTTCTCTCAAAAACTGAAAGCTTTTCAGGTCTTTCCTTCTCAGATTTCTTTCCTTCCTGTAAAGGAAAAATTAGATTCACCTGGAAATAACATATATCAGAATGGGAAAAGTACCTGTAATTGCCCTAGAGGGGGGAACCTCTTGAAACATGGCAAATCTTCTCTCCTAATCCTATCTCCTCTTCAAGCCAGTATTAGAAAAACAGCAGCTAGAATCTCCTGTGGACAGAGCCTACACTCAAGAAAGTACAGGTGGAAAGCTGAGCAGGGAGAGCTTCCCCTCAGGGTGGAGCTGCAGCAGAGAAAGTGTGGGACCCTTGAGGGGGTGCTGGCTTGAAAGAATCAGTGGAGGCTTTGGGATCCTCCCTGCAATGAAAAAAAAAGCAGGGTCTGGGTTCCTTGCAGTAGCTGCAATGTGATAAAAGCTGAGGCAAAATTTGGCTGTACAGAACAGGGGACACAAGTCCCTATCCCCAGAACAGAAAAGCAGTTAGCAGAGAAACTGAGCTATGCCTGAGACATCAGGGACTCTGCTTGTTGGGCAAGAGGACAAGCAGGGACAAGTAGAAGGCCTATTGGAAGAAAATCTCTGAAAAAGTTCTTAAAAGTCTGATTAGGGAGGTATATTTGTCGAACAGGTGTCCTAATATGAGCTTAGGAAAGGTGAAAAACATCCCATGGCAAAGCAGCAGCTGGCAATTGGCCTCAGTTGAGTTTTCTCCTGGACCCAAAAGGGAGCTTTAGAAATGTAGTTTGTAACATTGTGATGCTATAGAGAAAGGCAGCTTGGGAAATGTAGTTCATAATAGCTAGGTGGCATAGGCAAGCAGGCCCAGAGAAAAGGAAGATAGACTGGCACAAAAACTTTTAAATGTTCCCTGTAATAGAACAACAAAAAGACCAAGGGAAATATGCTGGTACTGCACTGCCCAAAACCTCTGCTATTTCAGAAAAAAAAAATACTGCTTTTACCCAAGCACTGCTAGAAAGTTTAGCTTTACTTCTATAAAAGGGGAAACACGTGATGCCTGTCAGGATGTAATAACTAAGATGGTAATGATGCTTTTCATTTTGAAACCCTTAAGAAAGCAAGGAAAAGTGGTCCATACACTGGGAAATTGCATTGGTATGGAAAAAACTTAAGGGCACATAAGAAACACGGGTTGTGTTTGAGATGCAAGAGATGAACATTGGCATTGTTAAAAGAGCTCATGGCACTCTTAAGATGCACCTTTAAAAATATTAAGAGAGGGGAAATTGTACCCTCAGAAGCTTGACAGCTATCTGAGTTTGGTGAGGAGTGTGGAACAGAGGAATGTCAGCTCCAATGATGCTCCTCCAGAGGCCTAATAGCTGCACAGGAAGTTTTTTTTCTAAGACCTTCACAGTAGCTCAGTATGGTAATCATGATTTGCAAACTCTCTGTCCTTTTGGAAGATAATATAAATATTTCAGTCAAGAAATCTCTTCTGGATATGTGATAAAGTTTGTAAAATAGTTATATAGAGTTTTCTTTTGAATATGTTTGTAAAAACTATAAGTAAGTATAATGATATTCATATAAGTTGTAAATATGTATAGCGATGTTAAGAAATCTCTGCTAGATATGTGCTAAAGTTTGTAAAATTGTTCTATGGAGCTTCCTTTTGAATATAAGTTTGTAAAGAGTGTAAAAATGTATAGTGATATTCATGCTACTTGTAAATATGTAAAAAGTATAAATGTTGAATATAAGTTTGTGAAAAGTGTAAATATGTGCTAGAATTATTTTTATTATTCTATCAATATCTGTCCAGTCTGGACAAAATATGTAATATTAATTTTTAAAGGACAAACCAAATCAATCACATTAGAAGCATCTTGAAGATTTTGTTACACTTTACCTTCAGATATATTTGAAAACTTCTTATTATATCTTAAAATATAATTTTGTGGTCTCCGTGGACCCTGGAAAACTTAAAGTTTTCATAGTCATAATTAAGGGAGCTTTTCTGTCTTCTTCCTAAAAGTTTCCACTCCTCCTCTGTTTCTGTTTAAAAAGGGGTAGGTCTCCCAAAATCAGATTAGTTTGTACAGAAATTCTACTGCTGTGGTAGGGACACATGCATATATGAGCTACTTAAGCAGCTAAAAAGTCTTTATAATTAGCATGAGTTTTTGTTTACTTGAGTGGATACTTTGGAGTGTTTTAAAATGAATACTTTCTCCTGGGAATCAAAATAGTCTCCTGACAATTTTATTGACACTCATAATTATCCCCCTAGGTTCTTTGTGTATGGACCATAAAAAAGTTAATTGCTCTAATTTTTAAATTAATGCAGTTTAATTCTGATTTTATTGTACTCAATTTCTTAATGAATATAACCATGTAGAAAGTCTTGCCTTGGTGGGTAATATCTGTTAGGAGGCAGTTTTCATTTAGAAAAAGCCTTGGTGCAGTAAGACTGCTGTAGTCATCTTAGACCCATTCCAAAAAATATAGTCCATCTTTATATTACTGAATATGTGTATGTAAAACTAATCAAGGACAACCTAAGACAGGCATAGTCTATTGAGGGGCTTGAGGGTCCCTTTATTATATCAAGAGTGGGGAGTTGTGGATACCCATAGAGGTTTCCTAGTGAGAATTAAGCTTGCTTTACCCAGCAGGTTTGCATTAGAGGATAGCTTGACCACGTGCATCATTACCAGGTGATTGGAAGGGTCTGCACTTGGTTGTGCTAGGGAGAGGTCTTTTACTCTTCACCCTGGCATTCCTATAAAAAGCTCTTTTGAAGAGACAGAGGGGGCTGGTGAATATTGATCCATACTCTCCTGCGACTATCCTGTGTTTCCATCTCTTTCCCCTCTATCATTCTATCTAAATATTACTCCCTCCTCCCTCCTCAAGAGTATCCTGGGGAAAAACTGGGAGCAGGCCTCCACATTTGCTTCTGTTTGTTCTAGAGCTTTCAGATATGCCGTTATGTCACTAGTGTGAGATTTCTCCAAATTCTTTATATATGCATTAGGTGTTATGAACTTTCCTCTTAGCACTGCTTTCATAGTGTCACATAAGTTTAGGTATGTTGCGGATTCATTTTCATTGAAATCTAGGAAGTCTTTAATTTCTTTCTTTGTTTCCTCCTTGATCCAGTGGTGATACAGTTGAGTATTGTTCAATTTCCATGAGTTTGTAGTCATTCTGTAATTTTTGTTGTGGTTGAATTCTAACTTTAAGCCATGGTGACCTGATAAGACACAGGGGGTTATTCTAATTTTTTTGTATATGTTGAGATTTACTTTGTGACCCAGTACGTGGTCAATTTTAGAGAAGGTTCCATGAGGTGCTGAGAAGAAGGCATATTCTTCTATGTTTGGGTGAAATCTTCTGTAGATATCTGTTAAGTCCATTTGAGTCATAATATCTGTTAGTTCCCTTATTTCTCTGTTAAGTTTTTGTCTGGCAGAACTGTCCATTGATGAGAGTGGGGTGTTGAAGTCTCCCATTACTAGTGTTTGGGGCTTGATGTATGATTTAAGCTTTAGTTATATTTCTTTTACAAATGTGAGTGCCCTTGTATTAGGGGCATAAATGTCCAGAATTGAGACTTCATATGTTTTCCCTTCAGTGAATATGAATATCCTTCTCCATCTCTTTTGATCAATTTTATATTGAAGTCTATTTTTTTAGATGTTAGGATAGCTAAATCAGCTTGCTTCATATGCCCATTTGATTGGAAAATCTTTTCCCAGCTCTTTGCTCCAAGGTAATATCTGTCTTTGAAGTTGAGATGTGTCTTGTGTATGCAGCAAAACAATGGATCCTATTTTTGTATCCATTATGTCAGCATGTGTCTTTTTATAGGCACATTTAGTCCATTGATATTAAAGGATATTTAATTCCTGCTTTTTTTTGGTTTTGTTTTTGATGGTGGTAGTGTTGTGTGTTTCCCTCCTTTGGGTTTTACTGGTGTGAGATTTTCTATTGCTTGTGTTTTTATGGGTGCTTCTTTGGTTTGGAGTTTTCCTTCCAGTACTTTCTGTAAGGCTGGATTTGTAGATAAGTATTATTTAAATCTGCTTTTGTCGTGGAATATCTTGTTTTCTCTGTCTATGGTGATTGAAAGTTTTGTTGAATATAGTAGTCTGGGTTGTCATTCATGGTCTCTGAATGCCTGCCAAACATCTGTCCAAGACCTTCTGACTTTTACAGTCTCCATTGAGAATTTGGGTATAATTCTAATAGGCCTGCCTTTATATGTTACTTGGTTTTTTTTTTGCAGTTCTTAATATTCTTTCTTTATTCTGTATGCTTAATGGCTTGATTATTATGTGGTGACAGGGACTTTTTTTGGGGGATCAAGTCTATTTGGTGTTCTGTAAGCTTCTTGTACTTTCATAAGCACATCATTCTTTAGTTTAGGAAAATTTTCTTCTATGATTTTGTTGAAGATATTCTCTGTGCCTTTTAGCTGGAATTTTCCTTCTTCTATCCATATTATTCTTAGGTTTGGGTTTTTCATGGTGCTCCAGATTTCCTGGATGTTTTGTGTTAAGAATTTGTTGGATTTAACGTTTTCTTTGACTGATGAATCTATTTCCTCTGTCTTGTCTTTATTGCCTGTGATTCTTTCTTCCATTTCTTGTATTCTGTTGGTTATGGGTTGCACCTTATTTCCTGTACATTTACTCATATTTCCTATTTCCAGAATTCCCTCAGTTTGTGTTTTCTTTATTGTCTATATTTCCATTTTCAAGTCTTGAACTGATTCCTTTAACTGATTGTTTTTTTCTTTTCTTTCTTTAAGGAATTTATTGATTTATTCCATTTTTTATTAGTGTTTACCTAGATTTCTTTAAGGGAATTTTTCATTTCCTCATTAAAGGCCTCTATCATCTTCATAAAATTATTTTTAAGTTTGTTTTCATGTACTTCATCTGCATTGGGATGTTCCAGTCTTGCTGTTATAGGACCTTTGGGTTCTGATGGTGCCATATTGCTCTTCATATATAAGAATATATGTTGAATATATTCTTACACTGGCATCTCTTCTTCCAGCTGGTGTAGGTGGTGATTGTGCCTATAGAATTGTGCAAATTCTGCTAATGTTGCAGGGGATGGCTGTCCATGGGAAGGATGCTGGGGTAGGTGGGGGTGGGCAAAGAGTAGGTTTTGTGGGAATAGAGTCCAGTTGGTGGCAGCGGTGGTGATGCAGCCTTCCTTTAGTCTTTCACCTGCTGGCTGACTGCTGCGGTTGGCCCCAGAGCAGTGAGGTTCCACCAGAGTTGAGGGCAGCGCCAAGCTGCCTTGCTGGGTCAGAAAAGTAAAAAGCCCAGAGACAAAATGTAGTTAAAGAGAAACAGGATAATTTCAGTTAGAAAGGCTGCCTAGAAACAAGCCAAGCTAAGGTTGGGCATTCCTAAGTAAGAATAAGTCTTCATATATTTACTTGGGAGCTAGGTAGCAGGTCCCTAAAGAGAAAAAAAAACACCCACAAACATAAGAAATAAAAAAAAATCACAAACTTATTATTGTAATATTTTATATAAAAGGAGGCATTGGGTAAGCAATGGCAATAGAAATGAAAAAAAATGAATTCTAGAGATGGTAAGTAGACCACATTGCTAGAAATTAGGAGCAATGTGTAAGCCAAAGTAATGAAAAGAACATAAAAAGATTTTCAGGTTTCAAGTTTGAATCTCTTGTGATTGAATAAAATGATGGAAAGATTGCATAAAGTAAGAAGTGTTGGTTGAATCCTTTTATTCATTCTACTTAAACCAAATAATGTTCCATTGTTTGTACTTTTACATCACTTTTTCCTTGCATGTTCTTGACATGCCAATCTTGTGGTCTGTGGCAATTGATTGACAGAAATCTTGCATACCAAGATTATCCTTAATGGCAATTAGACTTTTGTAAAATCATTGTGAAATATCTTACTATATTATTATTCAGAAACTGGATATAACTCTATTTTAAATCACAAACACTGAGTAAGTGTAACAAATAATGGTTTAAGTTAAACCAATTATAGTAATCTGCCACAGTCATTTTTAATTTTCTTAAAGCCTGGCTATTGAAATCTGCTTTTAATTACATTGACATATATCTTTAACTTGAGAGGCAAACTGTTGGAAACTTGGCATAATGCCCTGTGATGTAACAATCTTTCCAGTTTTTCTTTTATATGGACAAATTGGTGGTAATAAAAGGTTGGGAACAGTTCGCTTTTACTCAATAATATGTAGTGATATTTATCCATTGTACAGGAGAAATTCATATCTGATACTATAAACTGGCTCAAAGCCCACTGCCGTGGAGATCATAGACACTAGAGGGATCTTATTCCTGTTGTTTTGCTAAATGGACATAATGTTATAATAGCACTCTAAAATCTATTCTTCTACCCATAGGTTATTGCTCCTCTCAGCCTTAGCCAGACAAGCTTCTGTTTGCAGTGGATGACAGTTAATACAGAGGATCATAACCGTCAGTGTGCTGAGAACAAGTGACTATTGAGTGCTCACTTCTAAATGGGACATTTTCTTCAACAATTCCAAGGCTTATGAAACATCATGGATGAGTAGGATGAAAGAATCTCAGAGATAAAGAGTGGGGAGGAGTGTTGCAAAATGCTGTGTTCTGGAAATGACACAGAATTTGTGACCTTGTACTCTTAGAAGCACTGACTACCTGCAAAATGCCTGTCAAAGTTTAGACCCATCTATATTGATATAACCACTAATTCACTGCCCTCCCTCAAATATATAATACTCCCTCATGCTTACAGCCCTAATGCTGTGGGAAACACACACACACTCACACATACACACATGAGAGAAAGAGAGAGAGGAGGAGGAGGAGGAGGAGGAGAGAGAGAGAGAGAGAGAGAGAGAGAGAGAGAGAGAGAGAGAGAGAGAGAGAGGGAGAGAGAGAATTGGTAACTGGGGATTCAATGGGAGGAAGGGAATTGGAGAGAATAAAAGAGGAGACTTTGATCGAAAAACATTATATATGCAGATGAATTTGAGAAAAAAAAAAAGCCCCTGACTCTAGTGGGCTTTTGCATGGTTTGCTTGCACAGGGGAGACCTAGAGTCAAAGAAATTCCATATGAACTATACACACTGAATAGTTTTGAAAGTTTCATTCTTGATTTTGTAAGAGAAGATCTGGACTTTCTGATGCTCAGTCTATTTGCCCAGTGTTTTTTCATAAAACTTTTTTGCAAAAGTTTGATATTACAATTACCAGATGAAAAATGAAAATAAAAGCTACATATCATGACCTTTAAAATACTGTTATCCCTCACCCTTCCTTCTGCACCACTCACTGTGGCTTTGGAAGCCTGTGCTAGGCATTACACAATGCCGAATATCCAAAGGTCTTACAAAATCCTGATGACGACAATACTGATTACTCACTCTGTATAGTGAGACCTATGCTTTTCATATTGCCACTTTCCCAATAAGGTTTTCACTTACTTTAATAGTCACCTCTCTCTCATTCTCTTGTTTTGTTCCTTTTGAACTTCCATCCAATTTCTAATGTCTATATTTTTTAACAGGTTTTAGTACAATGGCTGACTATAAAACAAAATAGTATAGATGATGCCTTTCTAGGTCTTCTTAACAAATTGAACAAACATACATATAATCTCACTTTAATTTTGTTTCCTCTAAATTAAATACAGTTATATAATATAACTTCTGGAAAAAAGAACACTTATTGCTGCACTGATGATCTACATTTGACTATCTCTGAAGCATAGGAGATATGAATGGAATGCTTTGAAAGCATTTATTGTTGCCTAATGGAAATCACAAACCCAAATATTGAAGGTTTAATAAGCTTCCTTGATATTAGGAAGTCTTTCATATGTAAATTATGATTATGAATTAAGAACTATCTTTCAAATATTTTTGGCTCTCTTTCTAGTCAATTAATATGATTTTTTGACACTGCAGACTCTTTCAAATGAGCTATACCATAATAGAATTCAGTTAACTATGATTTGACAAAATCTATTGCTATCAATATTAATTACTAAATATTAAACAAATGCTATGAATCAGTCATCCAATATATATTTACCAAGCTATTACAGATGCCAAAATTGTGTTCTGATTCTAAAGAAGTAGAAATTTTATTCAAGTGCAAATAGGTTATGAACAGTATCATGTAGTATTATTTCAAATGAAGAGGAGGGAACACTAAGAGAAATAAAGCCAAACAGTTGCTTTGGGGCTGGAGGAAACATCTAGACCAGGTCCAGAAAGGCATAAAGGTTGTCCACAGATTGTTACCAGCAAGACAAAAGACAAAGAGTGGAATCACCTTCTCACCATTGACAGGAATGCCTCTCTATGTAGGGTATGCTGGTAAATGCCAGTAAGCATGATTATTGAAACATTAAAATATTATAAAATTTAAATTTATGTTTCTCCACCAAAAGCTATGAGCAACACTTAAATACTTCTGGAATTATACATTTAGAGTAGTAATTATCTTTGTTCTATTTTCAACTTAGAAATAGTTGAATATATATGACAGGAGACAGCAAAAATCACTTAAAGTCATTCCTTTATATTAGAAAATGAATATATGCTTCTTTTACACAGAGAAAAAGAGAGGGAAATAATCATATTAAAATTATTGATGTAATTATCAATCAAATAAAAAATGGAAAATTTAGGGAAATAGACTCTTGGTTGATAAGGGAAGAGAAGTAAGTTCTGTCAACATTTAAAGTCTTATTTACAAAATTAAATAATGCAAATTCTTAATGATGAAGATAGTAATGACAAGAAAATCTACCAACAAAAGCATCTTCATTGAGGTATTGACTTACTATGCACTTCCTGTCAAGACATTAAATCCTATTAAAATATAAATTTTATAGTGCTAATTTACTAATGTAATCTTGACCCATAATAAGTATTGAAGAAATATTTTCCTAATGAGCACTCCTAATAAATTTGATATGTGCATAAACAGAAACATTATTTCCTTCATACCAGACAAATTCTATACTCTTAAACTGCTGTGTGATGTTCTGTATGGCAAATGTGTTGCTAATAAAACACTGATTGGCCAGTGGCTAGGCAGGAAATATAGGCGGAACTAACAGAGAGAATTAAAAGAACAGGAAGGCGGAGGGAGTCTCTGCCAGCCACTGCCAGGACAAGCAGCATGTGAAGATGCTGGTAAGCCACGAGCCACGTGGCAAGGTATATATTTATAGAAATGGATTGATATAAGATATAAGAACAGTTAGCAAGAAGCCCGCCACGGCCATACAGTTTGTAAGCAATATACGTCTCTGTGTTTACTTTGTTGGGTCTGAGCAGCTGTGGGACTGGCAGGTGAGAGAGATTTGTCATGACTGTGGGCCAGGCAGGAAAACTCTAGCAACACTTAAACCTTTCCTGCCACCAATCTTACCATGGGAGAGAGTACCTAATAACATTTTAATAATGAAAGAATACCAGGACATCTTTAGGGCTATTTTAATTTAATTTTAGTTTTACTTTAAAAATTAACCATATCCTCATTTAAAAAAAATTCACAAAACTTCAAATTTAATGCTTATTTTGCTCTGGTTTGCTTTTCTTTCCCACTTTTTCGCCTTTAATTTGGTGAGCTATCTCAATAGTTGTTAATGTTTGTTTCATGATGATTAAAATTAATGGAGTGAGAAGATGAATGCAATATTTTTTAACAATTGCTGTTTAATAACCCCATTGCTTTAAGTAAGTGTGGTGACAGTATCACTCACTAGTTTCCTCTGAATTTATAGTGTCTATTGTCCCAGTTTTCTGTGCTCAGAAAGAAGATGAGCAAAGTCCTTTTATCTAAGGTATAGATGAATTTCTAAATGGTCTTATTAAAAAAAACCAGAGCCAAATATTGGGGTTAAAACTGAGATCAGAGGAATAGGAAAAACCACAAGCTAACCTCACCTCACCAACACCTCAGTCTCCAAAGAGACCTTCTTCCTGTATACCCATGCCTATATGCCTTTCTGTTCTGCTATATCATTTGCTCTCTCTGTCCAGCTACATCATTTCCTCTTCCTGCCCAGCTCTGTCACTTCCTGTCTGTCTGTACAGACCTCCAGACTTCCATGGTTAACTAGTGTTGGTGTTAAAGGCATGTGTCACCATGCCTGGTTCTGTTCCCAGTGTGGCTTTGAACTCACAGAGATCCAGACAGATCCCTGCCTCTGGAATGATAGGATTAAAGATGTGCTACCATTACCTAAGTTCTATGTCTAATATAGTAGCTGGCTTTTTCCTCTGATCCACAGATAAATTTTATTGGAGGACACAGTATATTGGGGGACACAATACATCACACTAAGGACATATTAGGAACAATATTTTCACCATAATACTATCTGAGTAATAATAAATCTATCCATAACCTTTAAAATATAAAAGGTATTTCAAACATTTTGTATACATATGGAAAAATGAAAGATAAATGTTGATATTTGTATACTGAATGAATATATGGAAAAAGAAAAAAATCTTATTTCATAGAACTTCAATTTTTCTGAGAATTATGTCAATAAACAGAAAAGTAGATAGAAAAATTTTATAGAATGGATGATAGTGGTAATATCATTTTACTAGTGTGTCAAGAAAAACTTGAAATTGTTTTTAATTTCCAGAACCATTAAAACTGTGTTGGGATTGGGTTTCTGCAACCTTTTTCACCCCAAACTTTCTCACATTAACAGGTGTCTGAGCTAAGTGCTAAGCATTATTTTTTAAATGAACATAAAAATGACTAAAACAGATGTTGACATTATGAAGATGTTTAGCTTATGACATAGAAATACAAACAAGCCATTAGAAACTGATGTGAACATGCAATAAGAGAAATATGCACATTTCAGGACTTAAAGGACAAGAAAGCCATCTGCTTTTAGGGGATACCAAACTGTAAAGAAGGCTTATTTCCAGACAAAATTAACAGTAAGAATATAGTCCTGCCAGGAGTAAATAGACCACATTGTGCAAAGCAGATCTTCTGTGGAGTTTCCTGTGATCACTGGGTCTATTTTCAACTAGTTCTTTGTTTTTGTACAGCTGTTTCCTAAGTCCTCTGTTGCACAAATCTTAAATGGTCTTATAATAAAAACCCATAGCCAGATATTGGGGTAAAGGCTGAAAGATCCGAGAGACAAAAGAGCAAGCCACAGTCACTTCTCACCTCACTCAGCCAATCTCCATGAATCCTCAGACTGAATGCCTCTCAGTCCTCAGCCAAAAGGCTCTCTAGTTCCTGTCTCCTTAGGCCTTATATGCCTTCCTCTGCCCAGCCATTTCACTTCCTATCTCAACCTTCCTTGTGCTGGGATTAATGGCGTGTGCTTACCAAATACTAGGGTTAAAGGTGTGTGCCACCATTGCCTGGCTCTATTTCTCTCCTAGACTAGATCAATCTCATGTAGCCCAGTGTGGCCTTGAGCTCACAGAGATCCAGAAGGATCTCTGCCTCTTAAATGCTGGGATTAAATGTGTGTACCACCACTGCCTTACCTCTATGTTTAACTTTGTGGCTGACTCTATCCTCTGATCTTCAGGCAAGCTTTATTTCTTAGATTACAAATATCACCACATTTCTCAAATAATTTTTGTTATGAATATGATTTCCCTATACACATTAAACACCATGATGGTAAAAAAAAGTGGGAACTAAAAATTAGAAATGAGTGTATACATATATTAAATTTCACTTGCATCAATATTGAAATTAATTTCTTTTCCATCACCATTGTGTGGCTTTGAAGTGTTTTGAGAGAAAATGACTTGATGATTAATTAACCTAATATTAATAAGACTCAAAATGGGAAGGGAGGAAGTGGATATTTACTATTTGACTTATAAGGTGATATTTATGCTGATGTTCATGAAGATTCTTCAGTAAACTTAAGTCATGATTTTGTGTAGTTATTTTTTTCTGAATTTGAACAATCCTTTGAGACAGTGAGGTACATGAAATAAAGTCCACTAAGAGTAAGAAGCTCATGAAATTTATGACTCATTAGGTCTCCCCTCAAGGTTATAAATTCAATAAGAAGTTGCAAGGGTAAGGAGACTCTCGGGCAGGCTGAGTTGCCTGACAATTTTGCAGAAAGCTCTAGAGATACAGTCTTTGTGCATTTTCACAGGGCTTTAATTGGCATTTTGATGATGCAGCTTCTTTGAGTCACCCATGATGCCATAAGTAACTTTTCATGCATACATCCATAAATAATTCCAATAAACTCACCAGTTCACTAAGCCAGACTTGGGTGGAATCCTTTCTTTTGTCTGTTATGGTGCCCTATCTGAGACGAACAGATGTTTCTTCATGCCTCCACATAACACAATAAGTGCCCAAACAGGGTTCCAAAGAATCAAATGTAAGTCAGGGAGAGGTGGTCCCTACAATGAATACTTTTTGGGTCCTTATACCCACAGATCATCAGAGAAGCCAGGAATGTTAAGCATACATGTTTCAAAGGGAAGAATGTATAAATAACCTTTTTTTCCCATCCAGAAAGATGGGAATTGGAGTTCATACTATAATAACAGTGATCTACACTATCTGTCAGGCCAGGCCACACCATATTAAACTTTCACAAACAGGACCAGAGGTGTCTGGTATTGTAAATGACCCTGACATTGTCGTATAACCAGAGACTCCTCAGGTTCCTTCAACTAGGACCTGAGTTGACTAATAGCCCTAAGGACCTTTATACTATCTGTAGGACTGAAACCATGCCAGATTCTTTCCTAGGCCTTTAAATTAATACAGGTGGCCTATCTCTAGAACCTGTCTTCTTGGAAGAAATGGTGTGCATTGTGAGTTGTTTTTTGATGTAATTATGTCTCTTTGAACACCAGGTACAGTATTACATCAGGAAAGTATTTCTCAAATTGTACTGTGTTTAAATATGCTGGCGGCAAACCACCTGATGTCAGACTCCTGAATTTTGATCCAATTTGACTACATCAAACTGAACCAAGTTGTCATTCTCACCTATAAAGAGTTAATTTCCCTGCCTGCCGTGATACCTGCAGGGACCTCCACAAATATTGGGATATGCAAAGGGGGCTGACATGTGCAAAAGTTGCCCCATACATATTGGCAAGCATCTACTGGGTGACTCCTGATAACACTTTTTTTTCCTGTATGGTATTAGATGATGTGTTTCATTGCTCTAGTAGTTGTTGTATACTCCCTACTATGAGTGACAGGATTTGAACCAAACCATCTAAAATTAAAATATCCTTTAGGGGTGGGTCTCTAGGTGGCCATCTTCCTCTATTTAATGTGGGGTGGTATTTCTGCCCAATGAAGTGAGTTTAACATATGACTATGTAGATTTCCAATGCCCCCAAATGGTGGATGGGCTAGAATACATATTGCAGTTCCTGAAAGTAGCATATATGAGACAAAAATCATAAGCAGGCTGTGATGTCAATTGCATGACATATATTGATGGTTTTAAGACATGAAAATGGGGCTCAACTTGCTTCCTAGATATATCTTGTGTACTAGTCAGGGTTTCTACTGCTATGATGATGAAAGACTATGACCAAAATAGCTTGAAGAGGAAAGAGTTTATTTGGCTGATACTCTAACACTATCATCAAAGGAAATCAGGACAGGAACTAAAATATGGCAGGAATCTGGAGGCAGAATCAGATGCAGAGGCCATAGAGGGGTGTTGCTCGCTGATTTGTTCTTTGTGGCTTGCTCAGCCTTCTTTCTTATAGAACTCAGGTACCCACAATGGGTTGGGCCTTCCCTTGTCAACCACTAATTAAGAAAATGTCCTGCAGGCTTGCCTTCATTCCAGTCTTGTTCAGATACTTTCTTGAGGTTCCCTCCTCTCAGATGACTTTAGGTTGTGTCAAGTTGACAGAAAACTAACAAGCACAACTTGCACACATATGTAAGGAATTACAATGAGAAAAAGACAAGTGGATGCTATCCTCTACTTTTAGCCTTGGGCTTGATAACAAAAGTACAAAAAGGGTGTTTGAATAATAGTTGTTAGTTTTCTGTTTCGTACAGTAGGTGGGGCATAAAATATTCAAGTAATATTCCTGCTAAAGAGCCTTTCCTTGGTTCTAAAAAATTGGAAATCATGCAAAGAATTCAACATTAGGAATAGAGAAGGGGGTAAACCCTCAGGTCTGACTTGTAACTCAGCGGAAGAGAAAAACCCACAGTACAACATGCTGACATGGCCCTTAGTAATGGTTTGGTAGAGGAAATTATGAGACTCAGGCAATATTCTGTGTATGAAATACTGGAATTGTGAAAAATAATGAATGTGAATGTCTCACAGCTTGGTTTGTGAGACTCTGAGGCAAGGAAACAGATAAGATCACTCTGAGCATTATTGATCTAGAAAAACTACATACTATAACAAAGGCTGTACAACTTGAAGCATCACAAGAACATAAATCTTTGATAAACCTGCTCAAATTAGGTATTATGGATGCTTATTATCAACATCTAGAGGCCTAATGAATATCAGGGAGTGAAGCACAGAGTACAGGTGTGAGCACTGATGAAGCTGAACACAGGAAGTATTGTTTGGATGCCCATTTCACCACGCCTCATATGTCCATGCTCTCAGGAGAATTAAGAAGTTATTTGATTTAGTGGGAAAATCAGAGCTAATGTGAGGCAGCAGAGTGGCTGGAAGATCTGAATGACTTAGAATGACATTGAATTTGATGACTAATGTGTACAATCAAGAAAAAGGGGACAAGAGAAAAGCAAACCAGACAAAATTGTCTGTCCAGATCTTGACAGAAAATTGGGGTAGATTTATGTTGAGCTAGAGTTCTCAGGGAAAAAAAATAGCAGGAATTCAAATGTTATGTTAATGTGTTTTTGGAAGGCTTTAAAGACAGAATAGCAGTTCTTGGAAATACATAAGAGGTAAAACAGTAGAGATAAAAAGATGACTCTTCTCTTGGGGGGTGAAAGTTACTCCTCCAGAGTATGCCATGAATATTTCTCCTATGAGAAAAGGAAAAGAATATTGGAGGCAGACATTGCTCACCTAGTCTTTGGCCTTTTCAGAAGCCAGGCTTTTTGGCCCAAGCAAAGCCCAGTAGAGTAAGCTGGCACGTCCATGATCATTGGGGGAAGCAGGACACATAGCAGCCCCAAGCAACAGCATCTTAGGATGAAGAAGCAGAATATCTCACTGATAATGAATATGGATATTGTAAGATGGGGAACTTCTTCTCTCCACATACATGCCACTGCATATGACACCATTTTCTTGGCAAAGAGTTAGAGATGATTTTATGCTATCCTTAACTTTGATAGCACTTCTTTTAATGTATCACCTTAGAAGTCCAATATCAAATGGCACTTGCTCGGAGTAGGCAATCACACTCTTCAGAGATCTTTCCTATTCTCTCTAGAATGCTTTCTTACAAAACACTAACTCTGAGTATCTTACAGATTTGAAAAGATTTCTAGAAGAACAGAAAAATCAGTACTCAAAGAATTGTAACAAAGGTACAATGTATGGTTGGAAAAGGGCACTGCTCTAACCCATATTGGAATGGAATTACAATTCCAGGAACAAGCATCAATTACTTCTCTGTGAATTGTTGGCTATGGATAGCTACAACTAGCCCTACAAAAATAAGTGCTTGCCATTGCTATATATTTTTTTACATTTCAGAACTAAATAGTACAGCTTTGTTGTTGAAAATACTTTGGTTGTAGGATAAGAGTAAATCAGTCTGGGACAGATTTGGAAACTCCCTCCTTCCTTCTGCTGCTGGAAGCTGCTATACAGGTTACTGAGACAAAATTGTCACCAATGGTCTACTAGTGAGATATGCCCACTGGTATAATACTGGTACTTTTTTTTTTTTATAGAGGCAAATAAGTGCTTTTGATTGGATTTGTGGACTACCTCACAGGAGGGAGCTCATTTCTGTAAGTGTAATGCCAGGGCAAAGAATTGGGACTGAGAAGGTCATTGGACCCAATGGAGTTTTGTTTTAATAAAACAGTATGATGTTCCTTTTCAGATTTCCCTCTAAAACATTTGTGTTTATCGCTCATCGATTCCTGCTGGAGTCAGACTTGATGATGAAAACAAACTTTTTTTTTTTTCAGTAGGAGGTGGTTACTGTGGAGACACGTAACTTCTCCAGTTCATAAGAATAAGGATTATCACGCTGAAATAATTAACCTAGACTTAGCCACAAATAGAAGAAAAGAATCAGACTTCTATATCAAGTGCTCTTGGATCTTGCCATATTGAGGAAGAGACAGTAGAAGAGTAAAAGAACTTTAAGAAGGTGTGATGGCTGCATAGCAATTTTATCCAAATTAAAGCATTCCTTCCTGGAGGAAGAAGAGAGACT
This sequence comes from Peromyscus aztecus, assembly GCA_902168405.1. NCBI lineage: Eukaryota > Metazoa > Chordata > Mammalia > Rodentia > Cricetidae > Peromyscus > Peromyscus aztecus. The sequence goes on along the minus strand of CABHPQ010162813.1, from coordinate 9,687 downwards.
CATATGCCCCAGAAAATAAACTTGCAAGGCTCAGGAACCTTCTATAAACTATAATGTTCACAAGTCCCATGTTCAAAAATTATGAAAGTAGCCACAAATCACTAGAGAAAGAAGATGCTATGACATTCTAAGCTAATTGCAAGTTGTGTAGGAGGACCTAGGGATGCAGCTTTTGGGCATCATTGCCAATCATGGGGTGTTCTTTTTTTTAAGTCAGCAATGATTCTCTTAAGTAGCCCCTAATTTATATACATATACATAACTCCAATAAACTCACTGGTCCACCAAGCTAGAGTTGGGTGGAATAATTTGTATCTTATTTGAGGTGAACAAACATTTTTCATACATGCCCTAGAAATGGCATATAATACCTACTTTATATACATCACATGAAACATCCACTGATTTAAATTTTGTTGAATTACCTTTAATACTTTAAATAGAAGTAAATAATATTGCTTTGGATGAATATACAAAGCTGGAAAATTTCAGTTCTCTATACTAACACAGATACAAGTTGGCTAAGAAAATATTTTTATGCTTTCATCATGACGTGGTTTTAGAGAAAATAACATATTTGTTAATATAATTTTCTCTTTGCTTTCTACTGCTATCTTTCCTCACAACTAACAGAGAATTTTGCAAAGTTTAGTGAGTTCTCTAGTACCTATCCAGATTGTGCTGTTCTCAAGATTCAAGTTTGGGGTAATGTAGCCAGATCTTTTCTCCAGTCCTACCTGGTCCCACATGGTCCAGACATATATCTCTCACCTGAGGTCCTACAGCTGCCTATAACATAATCACTCAGAGGCTTAATATTATTTATAGCTGCCCAGCCATTTGCTCAGGCTTATTACTGACTGACTCTTATACTTAAATTAATCGATAATTATTATCTATGTTAAGTCACAGGGCTTGGTACCTTTTCTCAGTTCTGCCTTATCATCTTGTTTCTTCCGTGTCTGGATAGTGACTCCTGACTCCACCCTTTCTCTTTCCAGAATTCTCCTAGTCTGCTTGCCCCGCCTGTACTTCCTTCCTGGATACTGGCCAACCAGCATTTTATTAAACCAGTGTACAAGAGCATTATCCCCCAGCAAGGTAGAACACACACCCTGTGCACTTTTTGAGCCTTATAAGTTCTCTGAGACTCTGTCCATGTTCACCATTCCTATTTCCCAGGGTGCTAGTCTAACCTGATGATTACCCAAAACTATAGCCCAAACATCTCATCCTCACACTTCCAAGCATAGCTTAGTCAGTACATTTTGCACAATAGCCCAGCTTATCTATCCTGTTTTCATGCTTTCTTGGTTTCCTGTGAATTGGAATCAATCTCATTTCTGCAATCCAATATAGGTACTGATTATCTGAGGGACTGAGCTACTAACTCCTCAGACCTATCTTGCAATCAACCTCCCCTGGGTAACACTCAAGCAATAAAGAAGCTCAGATGCCCAGGTCACAAAACCATGAAATATATGAAACAACAAGACAGGATGTCTACCCTATGCCCACCAGTCCCGTCACCACTCTAGAGGTGATTGAACCTGGGAGATTGGAGCCAATAAGTGAGGCAGACTAAAGTCTCAGGCCAACTTTAGTCAGAGCCTCAGAAAATTTATACTCTGAGGGCGAAGATGGATTACATGAGTAAACTTCTCATGAGTTCAGTTACAAGGAAGAGCCGCAAATGTTTTTCCATAAAAGCATAATTGAATAAGTACGTAATCTGAAGTAACCTCACTCCTATGTGCTACATCTGGGAGGAGCACAAAATGCATTCCAAGAACAATTTTGTGTTTTGAAGGTCATAAGATGCTAGTTTTGTTTTCTTGGAGTGTTCTCACAGCACTTAGAATTCTAGTCATACAACTCCATTCCTGGACCATATTATGACATTTTTCTATATAAATGTTCTCCAATGAAAATTACTCAGATGACTCTGTGACCCCAGGACATAGAATTTAAAAAGTTAATAATAATTGCGAGGATGATGAAATAATTCAAAGTGTTTGAAAAAGACATACACACACATTGTGAATTCAAAGAAAATAAGAAAAAAAAAGAATAAACTCAAGTCAAGTTCAAGAAAACACAAATCTACAGCTGAGAGAAGTGACAAATACAATTCAGAAAAGCCTGAATTTAGTAAAGAGAGAAAAATACTGATGAAAACCCAAGCTTAAATCAATATGGAATTAAACCACTCAATAACCTATTAGAAACCTCAGGAGAATGCCTTACAAGTTCAACAGATCAAGTAGAAGATAATGTCAGAACTTGAAGATAAGATAGAAGAATTAGACCACAGAAGGAAAGCATATGAAAAAAAATCATAACTTATTTCTCAGTGGAAACATCAAGAGTCAGAAGTGAGGAGTGGGTACCAGAAGGACAGCCACACCCCTGCCCCAGGCCACTTGTCCTGGGCAGGCAGAAATCAATCACAAGTTGCCAGGTAATTGCTGGCACCAGGTGACTGGGCACCATCGTAGTGAGCGAGTGTTTTGTGGGGGAAGGAGTGAGAGAGGCAGAATGGCTCTTGGGCTGGGGAAAGAGGCAGATATGAAAAGGTGAGGTGGTGAGGAACGGTGTGATGTGGATAAACCTGGGTTCATGGTGATGTCTGGACCTCGGCTTGTCAAAGGCTATGTCTGGATATGTCCTGATATGTCCTATGTCCTGATAAAGCCATGGCGGTCTATGTTGGTGTCCATGACTCCTGTTACCACTGAGAGCTCTGAGGTCCCCTAGAGTCTGGGCCACCACCTGTGACCACGTCAGTGTCCAAGAGATGTGCCCCCACAGGGACCATGTTAATATAAGAGATCTGGGCTACCACCAAGGACTACGGTGAGATGGGGTGGGGGGGCTGCACTGCTGCTGAGGGCTATGTCTGGGTACATGGCCTTGCTGCAACCTGGTTCTGTGTTGATGTCTGTGGCTTCTCTTGCAAGAGGAGACCATGTAGAGACCTGTATTCTGGGCTGGCACCTGAGGTCATGGTAAAGTCTGGAGCCAAACTGTGGCCAAAGACCAAGTCTCTGTCCATGACCCGACCCCAGTCATGGTCTGTGCTGATGTCTATGGCTCCTGTAACCATTGAAGACTGAGCAGATGTCTGGGGTCTGGGCTGCCACCTGGGGACATGTTGATCATTGAGGTCCATGCTGCCACTGGGGCCATGCTGATCAGAGTGACCTGTGATACCAACTAGGGCCATGATGGCCAGGACTCCATTTTGTCAGAAATCAAGGTCAAGATTTTCCAAATGGAACCTCACAAAACTTTAAACTTTCTGTATATGGAAGGAAATAATCCATCAAGAAGTGGAAGCCCGTAGAATGGGATTCTTTACAAACTATACCAAAATTTAAAATGAGCTATGGCTCTGAACAGAGAGTTCTAAAAGAAGGAAAAAGTGGCTAAGAGGTATCTTAAAATCACCCTTAGCAATCAAAGAAATACAAGTGAAACTGCTTTGATATTTTGTGTTGCCCTGCTTAGACTGACAAATTCAAAATTTAAATAAATGAACGAACAAAAACTCATTAAATACTCGACAACAAACTATTGAGGATATGAGATGAGATAAGACCTCATTCACTATTTGTGGGATTGCAAAGGGGTGTATCACTGTGGAAAACAGTGTGAATCACTCCCAAAAGGTTAAAATAAGACCTCCCACACGATGTAGCTGGACCACTCCTTGGCATACACCCAAAGGTGTCCTGCAATAGAGATACTCGTTTAGCAATGTTAACTGACACTCTTTTCACAACAACTAGGAAATGGAAATGACCTAAATGATTTTAAAGTAAGATTTGTAAAAATATTACTTTACTAAAAATGTAGTACACAATCATGATTGAATTCTATTCAGTTGTAAAGAAAAATAAAACCATAAAATTTGTGAAAATAGATAGTAGATTAGGTTTCCAGTACTAGGCATTATTCCCTGTGTTATATGGCCCCTGAGTCCAATTAGACAGCGGTAGGTTACCCTTAAGATAAAACAGCCACTATTTAACTACTGTGAATATTTTGCACATCCAGTCATTGCTGTGATTCACAATTATTATAGCTGTGTAGTACTGTTGATTGCTCCTCTCCTTTTGTAACTTCCATGAGAAATTATAATACCACGAAAGTCATTCCTTAAGGGAGCTAGCTTCCAGGTAAATTACAGCTTTATTTCTCCAAGTATCACAAGTATATGATGTCTTCAGCAATGAAGATTTACTTTCAGATTCTGGGAGCATAATAAGAGAAACATCAATAGCCCATATTGTCTTGGGAGGGTATTGTGTGACAAGACTTTTCATGGCCAGATGCAATACATGTCTACTCACCATAGAAAGGGAGACCACCAAAGTCCAAGCAAAGAAAACCAATGAGTTGTATTGGGTTACTTACAGGAATGTAGGTGAGGAGTTACCTACAGGAGCAGAAATGGCTAAAAAGACATTTGTATCATCAAATCCCATCCCAGTATGAATGAGAGCATACAGAAGCTGAAAATCTGAAGTATATTGCACAACCTCTAGGCAGCTCAACAGAATGAACAGTCCTTTCAGGTTGGGCTAAACTTCTTCAAGGCAATTTGGCTTGTCTCTGCTTTTTCCAGGCATCTGGTTCTGTGTCAGTCTTCTTTGAAGCTTGACTTGCCTGATAGTGACAGTTTGCAGTCTTTATTGTTTACTTTTTGGAGGGAGGAGTGTACATGGAGTCTTTTTTCTGTCCCACCTCATTCTGCATTTCCTTCCCAAATTATCACTCAGAGGTTTATATTAATCATAAATGCTTGGGTGATGGCTCAGGTTTATTACTAGCTAGCTCTTACATTTAAATTAACCCATATTTCTTATCTATGCTTTGCTATGTAGTTCTTGACTTGTTACTTCATCTTCTACATGTTTTACTTCCTTGGTAGCTGTCTGGCATATCCCTGACTCTGCCCTTCTTCATCTCTGTTCTCAGTTTGATTGTACTGCCTATCCTTATCTTGCCTCTCCATTGACCAAAACTGCTTTATTATCAACCAGTGAGAGTAACACCCATTCACAGAGTACAGAAGAACATTTCACAGCAGAGAAGCCTAGTGATTCTGGTCAGTTTCAGGGTCTTACTGAAATCATTTTTGATTTGTTTACCTTCTGTCATAAGCATTTCCTTGCAGGATGGAATGTTTTAATCACTGGGAAGCTGTTACAGAACAACTCATCAAAATGCAGAGATTAAGTGACTGTATGACCCCAGACTGAAACTGTTACATCTGCAATGTAACCTCTACACCTAAGGCTTAGGCAACAGTTGAGGAAATGGAGGGAAAATATTTCACTGTTAAAAAAAAGAGAGGATGAATTAAGAGAGCAAGGTGAGGGTTGTGGAGGGAGAAAAGAGTAGGGAGAAATATTATAATTAAATTATTATCTCAAAAATAAAATGAAAGAAAAATATGACTATATGAGCCAGAATCCCAGGATGCCTATTGATTGATCGTGTCCCTTCGTTAATCTGGGAAATTATTCATCCCCACTGAAACCTCAACAATATGGTCACCTGAACAAGAGCATAATGAAAACACTTGCTGATATGCCAATATGGACAAGGGAAATTCCACATGGCCCTATCCCTAGATGAAAACGTGGTCAATAACTTCTGAGAAAAGGAAAATTACTTTTATTCAAGGGTGTGTTCTCTTATAGTACATTCAATTACAATTGGTTAACCTTGGACACATACACATAGGAGCAACATTAAATGGACTCAGTGGGTTGTATATACATGTTTGCATAAATATATATATATATAGTTATGCATATATATACATACACATATACATGCATAGACACAAACATATATACACACACATATATATAATATATTATACACACATATCTATATGTATAACCATTACAATTGAAGAAGACACCCTGGATAGCAAGGAGTAGTGTAAATACTATGATCATGAAAAAAGTCCTTAAAAGAAAAAAAAAAGATTAAAAAAAAACTAATAAGGGAATTTAAAAACCTGATCTTAAAATACTCAAATTTCAAAATGTTACTCAACATATTCAAAGTCTTTTGAGAGTGCAAAGTATTGCACTGATCGAACCCTGTCTGTCTGTGCCCTATGGAAGCCTGAGGGACTCAGCAATACTAACTAGGCAACAGAATAAACGTTACTGAGTGGATCTTTTAGATGTCTAAAAACTCTCCTAGGCAGACTCAAAGTGCTTGTTGTGCCCTGTGCTTAAAGGGCACTAGTTTTATCGTGGGGGTGAAATTAAGCATGCTATTGTAATCCCAGTCCTTCCCTACTTTACATCCTGGAGACTCTCACTACTGTAAACTCTTAAAATCCCAAGCCTCTGGCAATGGGGAAAAACTGAAGACATAGATAAACAGAAAGAGAATGATGTCTGCCAAATTCATAGGTAGCAAAATAGTTTGCATTTCAAATACATTACAATATTGTGGTCACTTAAAAGCAATAAATCTTCTCATTGAATGCCTGAAGCTAGTATTAAAATGCTCAGGAATTTTAACATAAGGATAAATTGGCAGAATAACTTAGAGGATATTTTAACTTACATTTTAATGTTATTTAGATCATCATAATAGAATAATTAATCATATTTCCATATAATATCAATTGTTTAAATAAAGTCAAAATTAAATAATGGGCGTCATTATATTATACTATTTAGAAAATTACAAAAAAAAAACAAAAAATTTAGATTGGGAAGTAAACTTGTTTACATCTTTGCAAACTTTCTTTAATATACTCATACAGATGTTCTTAACATACTTCATGTCAACTACTACTAAGAAATTTGCTAAAAATAGTAATATTGGCTTCACCTCTGTAAAAAAATATGTACTGTAAACTACACATTGAAATGTTGGTTATTGATGACAATTACTGCTCAGACCTAAATGGTCATAAAACTGAGTCCACACCTCAACTCTCAGAAAAAAAAAATTAAAAAATTGCTAATCCTTGCTGCAATTTATTTTTCCTTTAGCTATGTTTTTCCCGCTGCCAATTTTTTCATCCTTGCTAGAATTCTAACAAGAAGAGTACAATGGAAGCTAAAATTAGTGGGTCAATAATTCAGAGCCACTGCCACTTAATTGCTGACATAAATGTGGATATTAAATCATTCCTTATTTACCATCAAACAATTGAAACAATTTAATTGTTTCTCTTAATTTCTAAATTTCTAATCACTAATTTCCCCTCTTGCTTCTATGCCCTCTGAAAATTCTCTAGATTCTAAATGTCTAAAGTTTAATATACTGGTGTGTTGGCAAGTTTCCATGCCAGCTCGACATGGAATCATCTGAGAGGAGGGAATCTCAACTGAGAAACGTCTCCTTAAGATATCACTGACATCTGCATCTGTTTCCATCAGTTACTGGAGAAAGGCTCTATGATGGCAGGGTATTCACCAATCTGATTACTAGGTTAAACCAGTTCAGGTACCCTCTGTTGATCTGCTTAAGGGGCCCCCTGGCAGTAGGATCAGGATCCATCCCTGGTGTATGAGCAGGCTTTTTGTAGCCCACTACCTATGGTGGGACACCTCGCACAGCCTTGAGGACGGGGAGGGTCTTGGACCTGCCTCTACTAAATGTAGCAGGCTCTGTGGACTCCCCATGGGAGGCCTTACCTTCTTGTAGGAGGGAATGGAGGGTGGTGGGAAGGCTTTGAGGGGTGAGAGGAAGGAAGAGGGGGATCTGTGATTGGTATGTAAAATGAATAAAGTTTAATTAAAATAAATAAATAAATAAATAAATAAATAAATAAATAAATAAATAAATTCCCATGGAACAACAACAACAACAAATAAAAGATATCATGGACAACAAGTCTATAGGTTATTTCCTTAATTAATGATTCACATGGGAGGGCACAGTCCATTGTGGGTGGGACCACCACTGGGCAGGTGGTCCTGGGTCTTATAATAAAGCAGTCTAAGCAAGCCATGAGGAAAAAGGAAAAAAATCTATAGGCATCTCTCTTTTATGGCTTCTGCATCAGTTGCTTTTTGAGCACCTGCCCTGTTCTTTAGACGATGAACAGTGACGGGGAAGCAAAAACAAGATAAAATCTTCCCGCCCCAACTTTCTCTTGGCCATGGTGTTCCATCCCAGCAGTGGTAAATCTGACTAAGACAACTAGTTTACTATTAAACCAAAGAATGAAAAATATTCCAAATATCCTGATGTTTTACATGAGAATAGTATTATATTTTATGGTATATTTCCGTAGTATGTGTTCAAATTCTTAAATAATGCTACTGCACTGAATTATGCTCAATTCAGATTCCCCTAAATTTTCTGCTGCCATGGTCATGCTTAATTAATCCTTTCTTGTCTTGTGTATATCATGTTTTTACCTTATTGTAGCTGCTATGTTATACTTGACCTAAAAATTATAATTTATTCTTGACTACTTTTCTAGCTTGTCAAGGTCAATCTGAATTATAATATTCAGCTCTAAACGGCTAGCCAACCCATATATTTATTCTCCCAGGTCACTGACAAAATACATGAAACTATGTTCAACCCAGAACCTCTGAAACACTTCTTAAGATTCTTTTACAGTGGTCAATAACTGTACAATGTTAATTGGGAACACAACTGTATGGTAAATAATTAATTTGGAAATGCTGAGGTTATAACTCTCATATTGCATCAACCTATTGGATTTCCTATGCTCCAGAATCACAAGCCATACTTATGACCTTTTCATATAGATTAAAAGTTTAAAAAATAAATTAAATGTCAAAAAAATTAAACATCATATTCTTATTTGATGTATATAGCTTATTATAGGAAGTCCATATACCCACCAATATCTTAGAACTTATTACACATGAACAAAAAATGGCATAACCAAGGATACAATTCAGAATAATTATCACCACCTAAATTAAATAATAAACCTGAATTCTGAGTCCTGGAGTGAAGAGTTAGTGGGAAGGGTGATAGGATAATTCACCCATGAAGCAACCTTACAAGCAAAATTATGCATAGAATGATACCTTTAGCAAAAATCCCTATATTTTTTCATAAATTTATTTAATGCAATAATTTTATTAAATTGTTCTTTTAAACATTTGTAAGTCTTTTTTCTCCATACAATGATTCTGAAAAAATATGTGTGTAAATTATGAATACAAAACACAACTAGAAATTGCTATGAGTTATTAAAAAATAACCTAAACTGATGTTACCTTTGAAATATAAAACCCATGAGACAATGAGTGTGTCTTCTAGATCCACTCACATTTGCAGCTTCAGATCACTGAATCCAGTGTTTTCCACCTTAAATGATGGCTCCTTTCAGATAGCTCTTAAAGACTGAAGAGTTCAGTGCTTAGCATGTCTTTAGAAATCTTTACAGGTATAAATTTATCAAATGCATATGTGTTTGTCTCGTATCTAAACATAACCTAGGTGTGTGTGTGTGGGGGGAGGGGTGTAGGTGTCCTGTGTTAAACATTATCCTTTAACCTGGATATATGCACAACTCCATTTACATCCTATTCCACTCATCATATCAGGTCTACTTGGACATTAGGGTATTTGTTCTTCTTTTAACTTTTTGAATTTGTGATCACCAAAACATACTTCTTTTCCTTTGTTATTCACTCCAGTGTCATTTGAAGC